>WBMY01004650.1:3209861-3232722 GCA_013397315.1 Donacobius atricapilla
CCCCTGCCCGGGTACTGTGCGGGAGCAGCCGGGGCCGGCGCGGAGCGGCTCCCGCTCGGCCGCCCCGCCGCCGTGCCTCTTACTGCCCTGCGTGTTGACTAACAAACTTGAAACTGACAAGAGTGTAACAATAAGTGAATTTCATTCAAGCCTGTGCTTTCTGGCATCAGCTGCTCGGTGAGGTGCTAGCTGCACGGGAAGGTGATTTCCTTCACATGGAAGGAGCTCTAAGTTTTTCTTTGGCTGTACCTAATTGGGCATAAAAATATCTTTTCTTTTTTTCTCCAAGAGACAGGTGCTGAAGGCTAATTGGGTTACTGTTCAGTATTGATGAAAGGCCTAGTGTTGCAAATACTGCTTTGTGAAAGAGATTCCAGTTACAAGCCTTGAATTAAGGGCTTGTAGGATTGTTCATCTTTCTATAACGTCTGAGTAGAGAGTACAGCCAACATCTCATGGGCTCTGTTTTGTGTCACGTGCTAGTTTCTTATGGGCCCAGTCAACTGTTTGATATCCTGGATGCAAAATTGGAAGCAAATTCTTCTTCTTGCAGATTTAGTTTGAGAAAAACTTGCTACTGATGTGTTAAATACATCATGAGCAGCTGAAAGTGCTCTAGCAGAGATTGCTGTGGTCTCCATGATGGTCCTTCTGAGCCAGTGTCATGCTTTAAGTAAGTTATGCTTTAAGCCGCCTTAAGACACAGCTTGATGAATATTTTGCATTAAAAGTCTTTTTTCCTAATGATGTTGTCTGTATGTAATAACTAGAAAATGTTTATAGAATTCTTGGTGCTGTTAGAGTCAACAGTCAGTGAGATCTTTTGCACTAAAGTATACTTCAGAGTACTAAAATACGGGCTTTAACAGAAACAGGATTACTTTCAGCTGTGATGAATTTAGAAATTTACCAATTGATTTCAGATTTTGATTTGTGCTTGTGATGACATTGGAATTAGTATCTTAAAGGTGGCCTGCAAACCCTCTGTATAAGTATTTCATATCCTTTTCCTCCTCTTTATTTACTATTTAAAAAATTCCTTTAGAAAGGAGTAGAAGGGTGCCTGCCTTTCTAGGTGAAGCCCTGACTGTTCTAGAACGCTCAATAAGCAATTATAGGATAGGAACTCCAACAGTGTGAGAAAGCTTTGGATAAATGCCAGACACTTAAGGTGTACTACAGTTCTCATGAATTTGTAGCCAATTTGCTATTAAAGTAGTATCTAAAAATTTTCTTTTTATGCCTAGTAGTCACCTCCTATGTTCTCCTGTGCCCTTCAGAGTGAGGTCAAAATCAACAGCCTTCTTTATAGGACAGCCAGAGGCCAGAGTCCATGTTTCTGATCTTGTAGTCCACGTTTCTGACCTTGTATTTCTTCCTTTGCAAATAAGCTGGTGGTTTGTGGGTTTTTTTTTGTGTATGTGTTTTGTTTGTGTTGGTTTTTTTGTTTTGTTTTGTCATCTTATTTCCTTATAGAAATGTTGAGTTCCTTACTTGGTACCATGAGTGGACAAAGTGGGTACGGGCCAGTTTGTTCCAAAATTGCTGATCACTTTGAGTAATGAAGCTTCAGGGCTGGAGTTTATACAAGGATCTGTAAAGAGGTAGAGTGGGAGAGCAGCAGAAGGACTTGAAAAGCAGAATAGGTTTTCATTCAAGTCTCTAAAAAAAGGTTTTATGCCTTGTGCATCCTCTCTCTCTCCTCCCCGTTCACTGGCAATGTTAATAGGTCTGTTGTAGTGCTTTGATTAGCTGGCTTCCAATCTGTGAGGTTTGCAGTGCAACTGGCCAAAAAGATAAATTTCTTCTTATCTTGACAAGCATCATTCAGCTTTAGATTGCTTTCCTGGGGGAAAATTTGGGGTTGGTAAAATAGATCATACAGATATCTCAAACAATTAATTTAATTACCTTTTTGGTGCGTTTTTTGTCTGATGTAACATGATGGATTGGGTGTTTTGCCACTTTCCTCCTCTTTGCTCTTTCTAAAATTAACTTTCTTTAAAAAATGTAAAATCTTACTGGGAACGGGATTATCTCAAGATAATCAACAGCTAAAGTGTGCTGTGAGGTGTGCACATAAACAGGTTTGTGCTAAAGATAACTGAATATTTGTTTTTCTTTCCAAAATATTTAGAATGTTTGGAATACTTTGTGACAGAATGCTGCTCTTTCTGTTGGCATGTTAAGTGTTCTTTCTCTTAAGTTTTTTGTGTGTGGTTTTTTTTTTTTTTGAAGTGTTAAAATCTTTTTAAAGGGCTAAGTGAAAAATTTTATTGTTAAAGTGCTTGAAGTATTTGGAGAGGGAGGGAGAATTGATACAAAGAATACCTTTCATAGTTGTAACAGGGAAAATGAAAAAGGTAGCTAGGATACAAACTTTAGGAGCTTTTTATTAGTTATGGTACTGTCAAAAAACCACAAAAATGTTTGAGAGATTCTGCATTTTGAAAGTTGTCCTGGAAGTCTAGTTTTGTAGTCTTACACTACAGTCACTTGTCTGGCAAAGGTGAAGATACAAGATTAGAGTATTAATTAATGTATATTGTAAAATATTTGAGGACACATAGACAAATAAAAATTTTTGAATTGGTTTGAACTACTTTGCCCTTCTTTATACTTATAATGAGAGGAAAGTTGATGCAGTAAATGATTAAGTCTCTTCTTTCTGTGAGACTTTTGGTAGATAGCTGAGAACTTGGTGGGCAGCTGCTTATTGTAGCCTCCCTGTGTTCCTTGGCAAATTTGATTTGGTTTCTTGACTGGACTGTGTTGGCAAGGTTTGGTCATGAAGGCTCAATTGCCTTAGTTAAAGAAGTTGCTTTGTTAACTGAACCAAAACACTGGGCCAGTTTCAGTTGAGAAATCAGACAGTAAATATTTCTTGAGGCTACTGAATGTAGTGGCTTTTAGAGGTACTGTAGTAGTTCAGAATGGGCAGATCCTGTGTGATCACTGGAGGATACAATAACTGCCTGGACTTAAGAACTTTGTATTACAGTATCAACCAGACATTTCTGTGGTCTAGGATTTTGTGATGTGAATAGTCATAGATGTTTAAGAAACTATTTGTTGATCAGCTGCTTTGTGAGAATTGTAAATAATTTTTCAGGGAAGTCACTGTCGTCTCAGAAAGTGACTTGAGCAGAATGAAGTTTGTTGGAACTCTTGTGACTCAGGGATCTGCTCTTGTTGCTGTTTAGTAATGTTCATTAAGGCTTCCTGCTGACAGGTAGATACAGTAGGATTAATGATTCCTTTTTGTCAGTCCAGTCCCTAACTTGATATTTTGGTGCCTTGGGGAGCAGTTGTGTGTCATCTGTTGCATTTAGGATTCTTTGCTTGAGTGAGAACAGATGTACTGCAAAAGAGTTGAGTTGCTGTGCCTGATACTGTGTTTGCTTCTCTGCAGCTGTAAGACACAGCCTTGGATGCAGGACAAGGTTGTTGATTGTTTTCCAGTCAATTGTCAAAGGCTTTTTTTTCTCCTCCCCCAACTTAATGAATGAGAGGAAAAAGAGGAGTTCTGGGTCAGCATGGAAGGGTTTCATGGGCTCTTGGAATGTCTGGATTTGCGTGGTCCTGTTGAAAGCAATTCCTTAAAATGCACGTGGGGCTAAATGCACTCAAGGTAGAGGCACTGTTGTGCTCACATCTCTCCCCTTGGAAATGCTGTTCTCCCACATTTGAGGCAAGAGTTGAATTTCCAGCTTTGCAGTGGAGCCCTTGGCTCAGCTGGAGATCCTTGCTTGCTGTCTCAGAGGCCTTGACTGTTGTTGGTACAGAAAATGATTTCTGCCCAGGGAAATGAGACTAGCAAAGTGAAATCCACTGTGACTTTTCATTGAGCTGCAGTGAAACTTTCCTGAGGAAAATGTGTGAAGCATCTTGCTGCTCCAGATGTTCTTTATCTCTCTGGAGGAGCCAGAGCTGGGGAAGTGGTGGTTATCATCTGTGTGTTCGTTTACTCATGTTTGCATACAAAGCACTTACCTGGATGGCTTGATTGAAGTGACTACTTTGGCTGTCTGCAGTCTTGTTCCTGGAAGCCAGCTGCATGGGCGGGACATGGAAGTCGTGTAGCAAAATTAATAAACACTGCAATTTGTGGTTTAAAATTTGTTACTTTAGGCGCAGTTAAATTCTTGAGTGGCTTGTTCTCAACAGCCTTTGTGAGCCTCCTTTGGGAATGCAGATTGAGGCAGTCAAATGTTAGTTGTCTTGTCTTCCAGGAACTTGATCTCCACCTGTAAGAGGCATTAGAGCATTTCCATTCATGAGACCATACAGAGGCCAGCAGTTAATCCTGGAATGGTGATGAGAGTTTTGATTTGCAGTCAGACTGAGCAGTAAGGTAGAAGCTTAATTCAAGAATAGTGTGGTTTTGATTACAATGAGGAAATAATAGGTGATTTGGCTTGTATTGGTGAGTTTTCCCGAATTAGGTGCCTTTGAAGAGCTAATGCGGCAGGTTGATTGTTTATATAATTTTGTGAGTTTTACTAAGAAAATACTTTCTTAGCTTCTTTCTGTTCCTGCTTGCTGACCACATGACAATTAGTGTTCTGGAATTAGGTATCGCTGCTGTAAGTCAGTCAGCAAACAGAAGATCTATATGTTCTTGTAGTTTCTCTAAATATATTTGGGATAGGGAGAATGACTTTTTTTTTTTACTGTAATGCTTACAAAAGATGTTTGCACAATGAGAAGACTTCTGCAGAAGATATATGTGAAAAGTTTTGAAAAAAGTCCTTTTTATGACAGTTTTTTTCTGTTTAAGGCAAATTTTAGGTATTTAGTCCTTTATAAAGGCGGAGTTATAGAGTTGTATTTGTGTGGCACTTGTGGACTTTTGTCTTGAACCTGGTCTCTAGATTTGGTGTTTTTCTCTATCCTGGTTTGTCTTAGTTTATTTTTTTGTCTAATAGGGATGGGGTGAATCCATAATCTTTGTTTTACCAAAAAAATTCTAAGCTCTGTCTTCAAGTACTTTTCTTTTGCTGAAAATTATTTTAACTCCCATATTTAATTCCCATATTTTTCTTAGTATACTTAATCAGCTACAGTATGTTAATGAGCTTATACATTGTTTTGGCAACTGATATATTTCAATGAACAGCTTGATTATAATTTCTGTATTTAGCCTTTGGAGTTGTCACTATGATACTGTACTAAAAAATGAGACTTTAACTTGATATGCTGCTTTCTCATTACTATTGTATGAGTTTGAGTAACTGACTCATATATAGGAGTACAGGCTATATGAGTAGGGGAAGTAAAGAAAATGGAAGGAAACAAATTATTTCAGAAACTCTTTATTGACTTAAAAACACCAGTGGTGATATTTCATTGAGATTGGGAGCATCTTTCAAGTGGCAGAACTTTGAGTCCCTTAAAGAATTTTCTGGATCACTTTTACAGTGACCCAGAAAAACTGAGGGTTAAAAAGTGCCTGCCTTTTAATAATTTTTGCGTAAAACCTCTGCTGCTGTGTTGTATCATGGCCTCTAGTGTTGAGATAATGAGATTTTTTGGTAGATTTTCAGGCTCCTTTTCTCACAGGTGTTTATAATCTCTACAGAAAAATTGCCATTGAATTTAGATTTGTCATACAAAATGTCTTCTAGGGCATTGTGTACTTATGTAACATGAAAAAAATTTTTTTGGTCCCCTTTTTCCTTATAAGAAGTTGGCTATTGCCAGTAATGGGCTTTTGACTGAATACTGAGTTACCTGATGCTAATGTGTTCCAGGGGAGCTCAGTTGAAGGGTAGAGCTGGATAAAACTGGTGGAAATTCAATAGTCAAAGTGGGAGTAACCTGTCCTGGAAGTCCTGCAGGTCAGACTTCAGTGTATATGATAATAGAGAGTGTCCGTTTTTTTCTCCCAGATCATATTTATCAAGTTCTCAGTGCTATTCAGCTGTTGCTAATTGAGATACAGCAAGGATTTGTGTAGTAACTGAATGTTAAATCAGTCATAGGAGCAAACCATTAAAGAGCAGTCCAGAGTTCTAAGTAGTGACTGCTTGCTTTTGCTCTTTGCCAAGTTGAAGATGAACTCTGAGTAGACTTGTAGGAATTTGTGAAGAGGGAATTCAAACCTCAAATGGTATTTCTGGCATGGGATGGAACTGGGGGGTGCTTTTGCTTGCTGCATAAAATGCAGTTTTAATGTTTTTTTTTTTCTTAAATATCTGAAAATGGAGGGTTGTGTTCTACTGATATTTTCTAAAAAACATAATGTTTTTAGATTAACAGATACAGTTATTTGGGCGTAATGTTTTATGCTGTGTGATTTTACTTTCCTCCTTACTCATTCAGTATGATAGGTCAGTTGAATTGCAACATACTGTGCTGTCTGGCATCCTGCTACTGAAGCAGCAGACTTCCTCCCCCGTTGAGCAGAACATTCTTTAGGCTTTCCTAATGATTTGAATGTCAGAACTGCAGCTTTCCTAGGCATAAAGACCTATTGCTTCATTATTATAAACTCCCTCTAACCCCCTATAAACACGCCTGTGTTTCATCCTTAATGAATATGATAACACTAAAGGTCTTGAGCAATTAGTATCATTGAAAACAGATCTTGCTTTGTATTTTTATATTCCATTCTTGAATCATATTCATAAGGATATCCTCATTTTATGTCAGGAAACTGACTGAACAGAAATGACAGGCTCATGTGAATGGCTTATTGATAGAAATTGTCTTGCAAATTCCACTGAACTAGACAGTGTCCTGAATACATTGTTGAACTGGGAAAACTGCTTCATATGAAAATTAGAAAATATGAAATTTAGAAAATCACCATGTTACAAGAACTTTTGGGAAAAAAGCCTCTGCAGTATTTGTGCAGTATTGTCATTAATAAAAACATTTTTTGTTCCCCTCAGGTTATATATTGCTGTGGTAGTTCTGAAAGCCTTCTCATCAGTACTTACTGCTTCCATAGGATTACTTCAATAACTTATTTGTAAAGGAAACTTAGTGTTATAACAAATTACTGTTTGCACTGGATAGGACTTTCTTGGACTGTTTTCCTCACTTTAAAGAGAAAGTATGTAAGACTTGATTTTGTAAATGTTCGGGGTTTTATTCTCTTTATGCCTAATCATTGTGCTGGAGACATCTCCATTAAGGGAACTGTTGTAATGTTTTAATGTAATCAGGATGTCTCTTCCTTTCTAGTGTAAACCTGTACTGAATACATCATTCAGAACTGACGACTTGGCTTTGTTGTGGCTGGTGCCACAGCGCTGCTCTGGGGCTCGAGTTGCTCTGGGGAATGCTCCCGAGTTGGGAGGTTCAGACAAGCTGCTCCTTGGTTTCATGAGAAGGCACTGGCAGCATTTGTTGCCGCAGAGAGAGACCTCTTACTCAGTGGTTTTCTTTATTGGCTGTTAGGTGTATGAAAAAGAAAGCTTCAGAATGCTTGAATGAACATGCTTCTTACAGCCTATGATAAGGATACCGTTGCAATGGAGGGTAGATAGGGAGGAAGAGGGATGATTGTACTCGTAGAGACTGATAGTTGGAATCACCGAATGCAGTCTGAGGGGTAGAAGCTCACAGCTGGCACTGAACTCTCTCTTTCTGCTGGCTGGGGATTTGACCTCAAAGATGAGGCTCCATCGAGCCAAATGATTTTGCAGTACAGCTTGTCTGATAGAATGGAATGTTTTTCAGATTACGAATGGAATGCTGTCTACTGATGAATCATAATACACACCCACCGTGTCATTTCCCTTTATAAAAATGCAGTAATTTCTCAATGAGTGAAAGAAAATGGAATGCTTAAAGAAGAATTACATGCAATCCCAAGAACAGTGACCTGCATTCCTTGAAAATTGTGTGGCTTTATTTTTTTCCTTTGACTAGTCAATTTCTCTACTCGTATCTCTTTCCTAAAACCTTAAAAGACCTTCACATTTTTATAGAAGATATTATCTCATTCTCCTCAATCCATCAACAGCTGAATTAGTCTTTATTGGCAAATCTAAACATCTAAATTATAGATTTTCTGAGAGGAGACAAAAAAATACTTTATATAATCATCTCCTGTTTCTTTGAGTGTCAGTGTACAGTTCAAGTAAGAGTGGTTCCAGCTCAGAAGAAATATGAAACCGGCAGGTGTCTGTTTAGACCTTTGAAGGAGAGAGATGAGTCATAAATTCTGGTGGGTTAATCCAATGTATATGGTGTATTTGTTATATACATATCCCATGCATATGGTGTGTTTGTCCTGTATCCAAACCCTGAAGCACCCATTTCTAGACCATTTTACTATTAAGGGCTATTTCTTATAATTTGGGCATGACTTTTATGCCTTCTATTTTACCTGTGAGAAGTACAATTGTTTTGACATACCGTGAAAGCTGCCATGGCAAGGTTCTGTCCACCCAGTAAGAACATGAGTGATCTGCCTGATCTTCAGGTGATGGAAGATCTGCTGCAGAAGGAGCTGGTTGAAAAGATGCTTGTACCTGCTCTGTAGCTTGTCCTCTTGGCTGGTGTGCCAGGATGACAGGCAGACTTCAGTGTGTCTTTATAAGTTTGGATGATGTCCATAGTGAAGTAGCTCCCTCTTTATGTTTCTCCTCCAAATACCAGTTTTGAGGCCATGTAGTTTTTCCTAGCCTTTGTTTGTACTTCTTTGTTAGTCTTGCAATGCTGGATGTCATTAATGGTGGTAAGACCAGAATTTCATGGTGAAGATTTGGGGATAATTCCATCATTTTTCCATGTTTTGAGGAGTTGTACTACTGCTGAATATAGGCACCATTCACTTCAGTTCCTGTAAGTCAGGTGTTCTTTTGTTGAATGCAGTTCATTGTGGTGCAGTTTGCCTGCTGCGACCTTTGCCCAAAATGATGATAAGGATTTTTTTTTTTTTTTAATCCTCTGTGATACTCATTTGGTGGGAAGTTTTTTGAGTGTTAGAAAGCTTTCCACTGACATCCTCTGTTTGCCAATTCTTATTTCTGAGCACAAGCCGGAAGTGAAACAGACTACAAATTTAAACCTCTGAAGACTTTGCTCTTACTGGAAGTGTTGACTGCAGGCTGCTTTGGGTACAGAGCTTCTGTAAGTGATGAGTTTCTTGAAATTAAGAAGATAGAATGTGACCTGGACCTCTGCTTAACAACTTTTTCCTCCAGAGCTCAGTCAGAATTTCATGTGCCATCTCACCCCGCTGCTCCTGCTTGCTGGTCAGTTGCAGAACATCCTTCCTATGGGTTCCTAGTTAAGCAGCTATTGAAATTCTCTCTCTTCCAGCTGCAACTTTTTCTATAAGGCTTTCTTACCTATTTCAGTAAGGATTTTGATAGAGAAGTTTCATCTCAATTTTTTTTGATCTATCCTTGATGTTAAACACCACAAGGGCAGGACAGAAATACCATGGTGCATAAGTAAGGTAAGCAATAAAGAAAGCTATTTGTGACAGTAGCTCTTCTAGAAATAGAAGTAATTCAGGGGTTCTGCACATCTGACCAAGGTGATGTTGCTGTTCTGTGGCAATTTAAGCCTAGAATGGCTCATTGTGCCCTTTCTTTCACAGGTAGTGAGGCCCTTGCAGCTGAAAACTGTGCCTCACTCCATCCTGGGCAAAACCAAGTGACTTCCTCTACCTGTGTCATACTTCATCATCAGTGAATCAGATGATGGTGCTGCATCTCACCTGCACATTTTCTTAAACTGAAACAAGCTTCTGCTTTTGAAGTAAATAGTCCCACACTCTTCCATTCCCTGCTTAAGTTATTTTTCTAAAGAAGTTTTATTTTCATCATCTTGGTTTTTATTTGAACTGTGGGTTAGTCTACATGAAAGCCTGTATGGAAACCAGAAGTCATGCAGGAACTTTTTTTGTTGAATAAAGACTCCAGAGGGCTTGCTTTTTTAAAAAAAGTGCAGTATTTGTTAAGCTTGCAGGAAAAAAAGAGGCAAATATAATACATCAATCAAATGATTATATATTTTGAGCTCTATGAAATGCTGTTTGCCTCCAAATCATTTTCCTTCTCCTCAGACTGAGTTAAAAAGTTATTTGCTGTAACAATGATTTTTGTTAAGGTATGATTTTTTTTAATNGTATAAAATTTGCTTAATTTGCATATTTTTCAAAAATCTTTTTCTCACGTTTACCTTATTTAACAGATATGTATTTTTTTATGTAATGTTGGAAATTTGACTGTCATCTTCTGTTACTGCCACCTCTCAACCTGTTCTTTGTCTGCTCAAAGAACAGAACATTGGAGAGGCGATTCCTCTCTTCAATTGAATCTTCCCATGTCTTGTGTAGGGTGGAAAGACTTGCTGAAATTTTTTATGGACTGATGGGAGTTCACATGCTCAGATACTTCAGANAAAACCAAGTGACTTCCTCTACCTGTGTCATACTTCATCATCAGTGAATCAGATGATGGTGCTGCATCTCACCTGCACATTTTCTTAAACTGAAACAAGCTTCTGCTTTTGAAGTAAATAGTCCCACACTCTTCCATTCCCTGCTTAAGTTATTTTTCTAAAGAAGTTTTATTTTCATCATCTTGGTTTTTATTTGAACTGTGGGTTAGTCTACATGAAAGCCTGTATGGAAACCAGAAGTCATGCAGGAACTTTTTTTGTTGAATAAAGACTCCAGAGGGCTTGCTTTTTTAAAAAAAGTGCAGTATTTGTTAAGCTTGCAGGAAAAAAAGAGGCAAATATAATACATCAATCAAATGATTATATATTTTGAGCTCTATGAAATGCTGTTTGCCTCCAAATCATTTTCCTTCTCCTCAGACTGAGTTAAAAAGTTATTTGCTGTAACAATGATTTTTGTTAAGGTATGATTTTTTTTAATAAATAAAATAATTGGCTGCAGTAGGGGGTTGTCAGCAATCCATTAGATTATTTTTACAAGGTAATTTATTTCATACTGAATATGAGTTAATTTGTGGAAATATCTGGTCTGTTCTAGTGTGTAAAAAATGTAGCATACTTTGTTCTGACTGGTTTTAATTGTATGTTCTTTAGGTTACTTGCTCTACTGAGACTTCTGTAGAAATTCTGTTTTTTTCTNATTTGAAAAACCAAGCTGCTGCCAATTCACAGTTAATTTCCCCTCCTTGCTGTAATAAATGTACCCTGAACAAATGTTTCAGGAACTCCTGGCATTATAAGCTACAAAAAGAAAAATCCCTGAAGAGCTGGAAACCTGAAATAGTTGTTTTGGGTGACAGAAAGGAGAAAGTTCATTGGCATTTTAAAATTGTGCATAAAGACCTGTATTTGCATAGTAGTAGTCAGGATGCAGGTGGTGTTTAGATTGTAATAAAAGAGGAAGATGGTGTTTTTTTTTTTTGAGGAAGAAAAAAGTACATGTGTGTGGAAAAAATAATATAATGTTAGGGTTTGTCAATTATAAATTATGACTCTTCTGTTTGAGGCGAGAAGATTTGCATGTACAAATCCAGAGAAGTCGTCTTCATTAATATTTCAGGAGCAATTATTTGGATAGCTCTCATTCAGCCGCTGACTGGTGGGAGGTACTAACTTTACCTGAAAAACCCTCCTGGAAACCAGTTCGCTGACTTCATGAAGAGCAAAATTAGGAATTAATTTTTGCTCTAAAAACTCATCATACCTCATAAATGCTTAGAAGAACACCCATGACCTGTGCATTTTAAGTATATTGCTTCCAAGGGTGATTTCCTCCGTCTGATTACTGTTGTGGTCACTTACTTTTCCAAACTCTCAACAGAACAGAATTGCTCTAAATGCTTCTCCTTTTCATATACGTCCACTTGGACTAAGATGGATTAGAGTATTGTGTTGGTCCTTTAATCTCTGAGTCTGGAAAACGTTGTTTTAGGTAGTTTTCCATTTAAATTGAATTTTGTGTGTTGTGGGGGAGTACTTGCTGCAAGTGAGAACATGAAAGGAGTAGATGGTTTGAGTTTGTACCTTCAGGCTGCTTTTTTCTTATTAGGCCCTTCATGTATTATTAAAAATGTAATGCTAAAGCTGGACTGCATCCTCCTCTGGTCATCTCGGGTCTCTGGTAGCTGTGCTTGCAGTGTGATTTTTTTTTTTGTTTTGCTGCAGCAATATTCACTACCATTTAGTTCTGAATAGTGCCTGAATACATACTTAGGTTGTTTTTATTTATATATCAGGAATTTTGCAATTATGTATCATATTCTTTCTTGTCTGGCATAACAAAATAAGTATTAATTGCTATTGTCATTTTATTAAATAAGCCATATTCAAAGACACTAGGAAAACACCAGGTAGATTTTTTTGGTACCTTCCTATTTTCCAAATAAAAAGTACATCTGCCAGTATGCACACATTGTTTGTCCTGGTGTGACACAACTGTCTTTGAATGCAGTGAAAGTGGAGGAGTCTGGTGTATTGTTCATAGTGCAGTTCGTTAATGGCTGTAGATAGGAAATGAGCATCTCACTAAATGGAAGTCTTGGTCAACCTCTGACTCTTGCCTTAAGGCTTTGAGAATAGACAATATGAAAAAAAACCCATCTTCTTTCCAGATGGCTGAATGCTTGATGTGTCTTTATGTTTAGCTGTCATTCAAATGTGAATGCTGTGGTGATTATAAGTGTCTTCCATTTTTCTGGTTTGAAATGATCCCTTTTATGCATTGTGTGTTTAGAGATTAACTATTTGGCTTATCAATATGGATTTTAAAGTTAAAAAAAAAATACCTCCAACTTGATCATGTAGCAAAATCCAGGATGCTGGTGTTCAGAAGCAGACTTGATGGTGTGGGTTTTAGTTCCATATGCCGTGGTGCAGACCAAAGTAGTTTTGAAATACATTGTAGTGGACTATTAACATTCTGCAAAATGTTGTTGTTTCAATTTTGAAACATCTTGTGTGTGATAAGTTTCATGCTTGTGATTTTTGTTAGTGAAAAAATACTTTTTTATAATCTGTGAAGAAAAAGTTTGGTGAAGGAGGCTTTGTGGGATTGAGTTTCTTTTAACTGGGAAAAAAAAAGCTAGATTTAACTTTTAAATGGTGAGTTTGAATCATGTATTTTCATGATGCTTGAGTTCATATTGAAAGCTACAGTTTAATGATTGGACTGTTAAATACTGTTGTAAGCTGAAGCACACTTAATGGATTTTCAGGCTGTTTCTCTTGGGGGTTTTCTGTGTGTTTTTTTGAGCCTAATGTCATAGTGTAGGAGAGACCTGTAACAATGCAGCCAACACTGTTGCAGGTTCTGTAGGAGTCCAAATCGTTTACTTTGTGACCATTAGACCAGTAAATTCTGATGTTATAGTTTTTTCTATTAACTGACAATGGCAGTGTCCTTACTAACTATTTAAAGAAAAGAATGAACTTCGTTGCGTGTGCTGGTTTCCTTTTCAGGCACTATGATAAAATTTAGTGGAAGTAGATCCAATTACTTTGCTGAAAAGCCTTCAGTGTCTTGTGGCTGAACTTATCTGCAATGGGCGCTCTACCTGTTTTTGTATGTGAGAAGCAATCTGATCATCTCTTACTGAGAAGAGATGTTACTCCACAAGTCCGATCGACAGGGCATTGTGCTAAAACATTGCCATAACATGGTTAGGGTTGAGCATTCTTGTGAATAATGACTCTGTTATGTCCACTTAGCTGTAGACATTTTCAGTAGATCTTTGTTTAATTTTATTTCTTATTTCTGTTGGTACTTGAACATGGCATAGTATGTGGAGCTAATGTATGTGGATACAGTTCTGGAGCCCAAAGAGAAAGAGTGAGGTAGCTGACTGAAAAGTAAATTGGACTCCTTTGTATCAGTGATGGATGGCATCAAGCTGCAAATGAAAATGAAGGTTGTAATGGCATCTCAGGACTGATGTGAAATATATGCCGATACAGCATTTAAACAAGTTTGCTTACCAGCTATTTTCATTTTTACTTTATTGTGGGATTGTATTGGCTGGATTAAAGTTGTGTAAAGGTGTTTTTTTTCTGAGTGGCCCCCTTGCGAGCTGGGGTTGGAGAAAGTTGCTACCAAACAGTAACTGGAACATGTGCTTCCAGTGTCATTTTCCACGTTTGGGCTAGATGTACTTGACTTGCTTAGACCTACCTGTCTGTTAGTTGTTTTGCAGTGACTTTGATGCTGCCTTATTTTTTCCTCTGAAATCTTTGAAGATGTTTCTTCCCAACTCTTTTTGTGTTTTTGTTTTCCTGAAGACACTTGGCATAGCAGAAGAAAGTAGCTCTTTGGGATAAAGGCAAGGCAGGGTGAACCCCTATGCACATTAATAGTATTAAATTTTAGTGAAAAAGTGGATCATCTTGCTCTTTAAATTCTTTTTTATCTGGCCATAATCCCCTTCATGCATTGAGGTTAGATGTATGGTATCAAGTTTTGATGATGTATTAATTCTGGCATGTTCTGTATTTCAGTCAGGTGAAGGTGGAAGTCGTTCTCAGGAGCCTTGTTTGGGTTTCATCCAGTTCCATCATTCGGCTTTGGCAATTTGTTTAAAGGTAGAGGTGGTTTCTGCTGTTCACCAGGTGTATTTGCTGTACCTTGGAAGTCAAATGCTAAAACTTACCCACATTGTACTGTGTTGGTATAAATTTTATTAATATACACAAAATATGGCAGACTATATAATAAGCCCCACAGTGTAATATTAAGATGTTAAATATTTGTGTTAGTTTTTAAATTTCCTGATTTTCTTTCAAACACTAGCTAGAACCACTGAAGCTGGCTAGGCTTTATGGAATTAGGCAGTGCTTGACTTTAGTTGTGCCTTCAGAATATTATTGACCCAATTGTTTTTTCTCCTGAGAAGTAAAGCGAGGAGAGAAGCTGGTCAGTTTAGTGTTTCACATGAGAACAAAATAGGTTACAGCATCATCTAGTACAGACCTGCAAACCATGCTCCAACACTTGTATGGTTAAACCCCTTTGTTTCCCTCCCTGCACGGCTGATTTTGAGCCTGCTACTTTCCACCACCCCTCTTTTTTTTTTTTTTTTTCCTTTTTGTTTCATTTGTAATGAACTTACTTCTGCTACAAAGAGATTCTTCTTACATCTTCTAATGCTTTGGTTATTTAAAACTACCCTGGCTGTCTCAGCATCTTCATAGCACTGATTGTCCCTTATGGCTTGATTGTGGAACACAGTCACTGAATGTACTGTGAAAGGTCATGTATTTTCTCTGAGTGAGGAAAGAGACCCGAGGTCCACACTTAACTCCTCTCTAAGGGAAGCAATGAGCTGTGCCAGCTAGGAGGTGTTCAGAGAGCGTGGAGAGAGTTGATTAAGGTTGATGTGGGTGGTGGCACCAGTGGGAATTGGTGGCATTTCTGAAATGCACCAGCTGTGGTTGTACGAGAAGGGAGAGGTGGTCTGGGCTCGGACTGGTCTTACTGACATTATAAATCTGGCGGTCTTTGGCAAAATTCCTTCCCAGTCTACTGACACTACAAATCTGGCAGTCTTTGGCAAAATTCCTTCCCAGTCTCTGGTTGGTGGCTGACTCATGCAGGAAATAGGGTGGTACTCCAGTAAAGTCTTGCTGTTCTCTATGGAATTCCAAAAAATACTTAATGACTTTCTGTGAGGAGTTAAGGATATGCTCCTATAGTTTACTATGGGGTTTTTTTTCTCACTTGAGCTTTGTCTAAAGCTCAGTTTACGTTAAAAATTTGACAGGATTCCAACGCGTTTGGTCTGCATTGTCTTACAGGCATTTGTATTCAGTTTTGTTTAGAGTCTTGTGTTACTCAATCACATCTTTGAAGCTCCCAGCTGCTTCTGATAAGCAGTCCTGTCAGCTGCAAATGCATTAATCACTTTATCAATGAAAGGCCCCACAGTTGTAAATAAAACAATCTTAGGTGGTCTAGATGCAGGGTTGAAGTGCTGGCTGCCCTTGGAGATGTGAACCATTTATCATTTTTTGTTGAAGATCTGGTATCCTTCGGTGCTGAGTTTATTACAAACTTGAGTTGTGTTAATTTGCAGCCAACCTTGTTTTTATCTGTATCTATACTGAATGATTTGAATTTAAGTCATCATCATAGTTTATTGGCAAAATAACATCGTCTGGACTTCACTTTTGAAATACACTACTCTTATACACATGCCTTTCTTACTTGCTGTTTTCTCCTCTCATTTCTATGTGAAAAATGTATGACGGTTTGAAGGAGTAGCATTATGGTGGATTTAAAAAACCATGGCTGTGGTCTTTATCTCCCCCAGTGTTATGTTTAGGTAATCAAACAAAAAGCCAGACTCAATGCTAATTAATTACTTGCCAGGTGCCTGGAGCTGGGTAGCAGTTTGCTTATTAGCATAACAATACTACTATGAATATTGGAGATAATATTTGACATGGAGGACTAGGGATATGAAAGGTAAGCATTAAAATCTTGTAGGTTTATTTAGAGATGTTTTGTTCAGGAACTTCTGTGTTAATTTACACAAGGTTGAGTCTTTTGTGTTTCTGCATTGTTGGAGCAGTCTAATCTAATGGACTTGAAAAGCTAAAGGATATTCTTAGTTTATAACTGAAGATCAGTTTACACTTATATTCTTACATTTTTGTAGTTATCTTGGATTCAGTGCCTGGCATACAGTGTGCTCCAGTTTTAACTGAGGCTTTGAAGGGGAGGTTTTGGCTGGTTATTACAAGTGCAGTGTGTAGACTGCTGTCTAAATGTGTATCTCCAACTTTCTTTGTAAAACCAAAACAGGCATACTTGGTCTTCACTGAAATGGTCTTCTTAAATGTTGGAGTGTAGTGTAAAGGTGGGCTATGTGATCGTCTACTGATGTATTCTCTGCATCATATTTTATTCAGGAAATATTCAGACAGTTATATTCAGAGGGTAGTTTTTCATTCACATTCAGATTTAGTATAAAATCAGAATGCTCTTATTTTTGAAGGGTTCCAGTGCTGCAAATCAAGTAGAAGTTGGAGTGTTAGGTGAAATTTTCTGGATCATTTTGGATTTATATATCTGTGTTCTGACAAATAGAGAATTCCATGATAGGGAGATAGCAGTAGCCTTTTCTGTTTTCCTCAGGCTGAGTATGGGAAATAGGTATTTTTCCCTCTGCATATTCAACTGTCAGGATAAACCAACTGTCTTCTTTCTCCTTTCTGATTACAGTGAAGTACCTTCCTTGCCCTGTGAAAAAGGAAGACTTTATTATTAGTGCATAGTCCTTGTAATTTCTCAAGACATAATAATTTAAAGATGGCTAAACTAGTGTCTCTTTGCCAAACTGTCTCTGAGAGCCAGAAGAGAGTCAGTGTCCTTCCTTCTGCTGTGACCTACAGTATGCAGGTGTTGAGTGACTCATTGGAAGAGTCCTGCTCAGTGTGCCTCCCTTGGTTTATAGCCTATGGGAAGAGCTTTCTCTGTGTTCCTGTTCTGTGGTTTGTCTATTAGAATCTCAGGCTGGGATCTTTATCTTCAAATGTGATCTGGGACATTTGTAACAGGTGAAACTGTATATATGCAGTTATATATATACACCTGTGTGCCGGGTTCCTTGTGGCTCACATCTTCACCTTGACAGCTCTCTGATGTCTAAGCCCATCTTGCTGTAATGAGGTGGCTCTTATAACCAGTCACTGTTTGAGTTTCTGGCTTCCCAAGGAAAACAGAATGTGTTAACTGTACGTGAAAATGAATCAGAGAAGGAAAAAAGTGCAAGGATGAGTTTCATACCTCCAAAATGAAGCTTAGTGTATGGTGGTGTGAAGAGAACAGGTGAAGATAGAAGGAAGTGATTATCAATTCTTCCTCTGGTGTTTTGACGACTAGTCATGGTAATACTTGGTCCTGTTAATTTCTCAGAGCATAATAATTTGAAGATGACTAAATGTCAAGTATTCTAGGTTCCTCTGGTGACTAGGGATTGACTAATGGTGTTTTGGACCATTTAGCCTGTCGAAGATAAAGCTGATGGTGAGCTGTGCTTGTGCTGTGTTAGGCCTCATTCCAAAGACTAAAATGGAGCTCTGCTTTTTGGATGTTCACTGTGCCTAGGAAGAGCAAGAGAAAATTTGTCTGCTTTTTTTGGGATGGGTAACAGATTTTTTTTTTTTGTTGCAAATCTTTGGTAGTCCAGGGGCTTCATGTGTGAATTGTTTTTGTGCTCTTGCCATCCTTAAGGGCCAGCAAGGCAGTGTGACCAGGCTGTGCAAAAACTGCAAGGATACTGAGATAAACCTAACCTTTCTGACAAAGATGAATGTTCTTTACTGACGTGATCTGATTAGATCCCCTTTTGACATCAGGTTTTTGGCACCTTCAAAGGCAGAAACTTTTAAAATGGAATATTTGAAGTGATCTTGTATAAATTACTGTTTTTTCAGAAATTCTTTTTTACTTTCTACCATTTGGCTATATCACATCTAATTATGATTTGAAAAAAAATTGATTAAGGGAAGAATGTTTCCCACAACTAGTATTAAGAGATAAAATGAATGAATCTGAATAAAAAAAATTAGTACATATAAGGAATGCATAGAATGAGATTTAATTTTCTAAATACGTGGTTTACAGGGAATAGTTTACTATAGTTTGAAAGGAGATTCTTCTAAACAGTAGGAGAAATTGTGTTGTTTTGAAGAAAATAATCTTTAACTCACCTCATACTTGAATATTTAATTTATTCCTTTTAGGAGGAGTAAAATTTCTTCTGTGGTATCTTACTGTGCGAAGAAAACTTCCTAACCTATCTAAAAACATCAAAATGTGTGCTTTGGTCAGAAGCAAAGCATCATGGGTGTAACAACTTAGACTGGCGTTACTTCTTGTGATCATGTTTTGGCTTGCGGTGTGAAAGCTTATTAGACCTGCTGAATTTATAGTGAAAAGTGAAGGGCTTTGTCTTCCATGTACTCACAAGTTTGATTGCTTGGAATGAACTTCCTTCTGTTCCCCATCACTCCCCTGTTTAAGGTAGAATTCCTCTCCGAAGATCCTTTCTTGTGCAACTTTATAGTACTTTAGTTCATCTGGAGGACGGATTAGGAAGCATCCCTCACAGTCACCTTTCTGCAGTATGGCCTTCTGTGTTTTGTATAGTTTTATTTCTGGATGCTTAAAAGCAGTTTCTCTCTGAGCAGACTACCTTGTCCTTTGCCCTTGCCTCAGCTTTAATTTCTGTCTTTGAGCTCACTCAGTATAGATCTTTCCTAAATATTAATAACTTGAGAGAATGTGTGTCACTCCAGCTGGTAGAAGGCTATAAAGAAGTTTTATCTTCTCTCTTGCAGCATCTTGCAGCATTTTCACTTCTAATGCAAGCGAAATCAGTTTTGGTGAAGGAGAACAGCAGTGCTGTGAAATACACAAAGAATTTTTTACTGTCTCACAGTGTTGTAGCATGTTTCTCTTCCTTGTGTTATCTTAAAGATTTCTGCTGCTTTTGAATTTCTAACTGGAAAGGTTTAAAAATATGTTGGTTAATGTTATGCTATAAAGAGAATGTAATTAATTAGAGGTAAGAATTTATTTTTTCAACAGTAAGGCCTGGAAATATGAGCTTGTAATGTCCTCTGTTATGTATAATGCAAACTAAACTCTGGAAGCTTCCTGAGCAGTGAAACTTAAATATTACGTTTTCTCTATTTTTTGAAGTTTGTGAAAAGGAGATCCAGTTTGTACTTGGTTACAAGTGTGTGTGTGTGTGTAAATATATATATATGTGTGTGTGTATGAAGTATACTCATGTATTTCATATAGGGAGGCTTATTCAGATCAGGTCTGTGCCAGGAACTGCATTCAGTAATGTCTGGAACAGACTTAATCTCTTGTGCAGGTAGCTGTTCATCTTTGATTTTTACAGAAGCTTCTTGTGGCTCTGTTTATTCCATAAAAATGTTACATCTGACTTACAATGTTGTATGCAATGATACAATTCTCCCTGCGTGCCTATGAAGAGAGTGGAAGTGGTGGTTGTTGGCCTGCTGCAAGGACGGGGTGCGATGCATATTGAGGCGTTTGGTTTTTTTCTTGGCGTTTCTCTTAGGTTGTAGAAGGCCATCAATGCATGTTTATTGCTGAGCTCTAACTGTTCAGCTCCAGATTGTGATAGTGTGTATCGTGGAAACATTTGCTTTGTGATCAGCTCTTTATTTTGGAAGCTCAGTATTCATATTGCTGTAAAAACAGAGCCCCCACCTCTACTACAGTGGAAGATGGCAGCCCTGTTGGTGGCAATTGAGATGAAGTTTGAATAAACTACCACTTCAGGCTTGTTTGGAGGTGGTTTTGGTAAGCAAACCAAAAGTGCTTAAGGCTGTTCTAATTCAGTGATGAACTTTGAGAAGGATTTAGAGATGAAGTTTGAGGCTGTGAGCAATCTCATCTGTATCTTCCTCTCCAAGATGTTTTTTGTGCTCTGCTCCCTGAGCTGTGGTCTGAGAGTAATTAATACTTAGTGCTGTTTGGCTGTGCATAATGATTCATTGTGTAGCCTTAAAATGCTTATTGCAATCATTAAATACTACTTAATATATTGAGGTAATGCATCACATTGTAATTTATAATCTAAAAATGATTAAGTGGTAGAATACCTCTTTTACTGACCTTAACCTAAAATATCCCATTATCAGAAAATGTTTTATAGGATTTTTAATTTTATTTTTACACTGCCTAAATGACAGAAAAACAGTGTGGCCGGAGGCTACTCCTTTCCCCAAGGTTGACCTCGCATTTATCCCGTTGTCTATGTGGAACAGGCATATGTGATTTTCATTTTTATGCTGTATTACATTGAAGTCTGTTTGCTCTAGTGAAGCATTGATGTGGAGGTACTTCAAAAATACCAGCATGAAAAGTAATTGTAACTCAGTCCTATTTCTGACTTTTTTTTTAGTGCATCTTATTGTTACTATATTAAATTAAAAATTCCAGTCTAGCATTTGCTATTAATTTTATGCGTTCTGCACAGTGAAACAAAATACAGCATCAAACAATAGTTAATTGTCAAATCGTTAAGTGGTGGTGTTTATTTTAGTGATGGTCAGATGAAATGTATTTAAACTTGTTAGGATTCTCTTGCTCATTAACAGTCAGAAATACCCAGTGTGGACTGTAACATTTATTAAGTATGTTGTTTAGCTTTCAGAAAACGAAGCTGGTACCTTTCATTCTGAACTGGGAACAAAACGAATTAAGAATTCACCCCAACTTTCACATACATCAAAAATGTGAATCTATACCTTTATATAACAATAAATGGGAGTGCTTTAATTATAGGTTGATTAGTCTTTCATTTGAATGTGTGTGTGTTGACTGAAAATAATATGTAGAAGAATTCTTGAACCTATTTTAGATGATTTGAACAGTGATGATTTAGTAGGTGGCAACAGCTAAGTCAGGAATTCTGTGTGTGTGAATGTCAAGCCCATTTTTTAAAATTTATGTCACTTCTCTGCCTACATTGCACTTGTGCATTCATGTGACCTGGCTTTAATTTAACATTTGGTAAATATTTGCATAGTAATTCCTAAAGTGTTCTCCCACACATAAAGGAAATGATGATAAACAGCTTTTAAGTGGCTTGATGTTAAACACAAACATGACTTGCAGCCCTAAGGTAAAATGCACATTAGAGTAACTGTTCAATATTCATTTGCCAAGTGCTGTTATGAATTATACCAGGTAACTTAGTCATACATTTTCTTTATGTGGATTTTTACAGCTTTGTACCTCAGCTGAATTTCTGCCTAAGGGTTACGTACTGTGCCATAAGAGAACTTCTCCCCACTAGTGATGCTAGAATTTTTTGGAACTGTAGTTGTGTCTTCAAGATGAGCTTTCTAACGGGAGAGCACTTAGGAGCACAGATAGATTCAGGTAACCATACCTGAATGCTGCTCAGAGCCTCCAGGCTACCGTTAGTGTTTTATTTTACAAGCGACTTTTTTGTTTTTCAGAACTAAGTATTTCTTTTTAAACATGTCAACTTCTAAAGGTGATGATTAAGAAGATATTATGAAAAATCATTCTGGACACTGTAATTCATTAGAATAAGATTTCAATCTCGAGCCAGAGAAACTTAAAGAAGCAACAAATAATCAGCTAAAAAAAACCCCCCAAACTTGTCCTAGTGTTTTAGAATACAGTTCTTAGACTTCTTTTACTTTGTATTTCATAGTTTCTCAGCAAGTGCTTTCTTAGTAAGTATGCCCTTAATCAGTCTCTTCCCTGATCAAAAATGGGGTGTCACCCCGCATTTGCTGCTTTCAGCAGGTAAGAAGTGTTATTTCATTGAAGTTGTCTGGCACTGACCCTTCACACAGCCTGTCATCTCTCGTACCAGGTTCTGACTTTCAGACCATTCACAAGACACTGTAGAATCAGCAAACTGTTTTGCAAGACTTCCAGTCATATAATTTATGAAGTATAAAGTTACTCTGCTACTTCAGAAAGGTGATCTCCTGCCTAGGAGTTTTAAAACATCCAGAAACCCTGAAATGTTCTTGATGCTCCTCTTGATTGTTCTATCACAGTAAAGCATAACAACCTTAAAATAGGATGATCCTTTTCCTGAGCAAGTTTCATCTTCTCTGGTAACGGTTCTACCTTGGACATACCACAGTTATGTTTTAGACCTGTTCTACTCCTTTTGAGCTCAAAATAATGTGCAAAATGTGAGTTTGTGCATATGCGTCTGGTTACGGTGCTATTTGGAACTTCAGATACTCAACTTTTACATCTGCTGGTAGTTAATGACTTGTTTTAAATGGTGAGTTTTCGAAAATATTAATGTATTATTTAGTGAAGCTGTCTGGACTCTTGGTGTGAGTAAAGAAACACTGAAGCAACTGATATATTGATATATATAGATAGATTTTTTTTTTTTTT
>WBMY01004650.1:3232744-3289011 GCA_013397315.1 Donacobius atricapilla
TTGGTATGGACACTTTTTATCCAGTACATGGCAGTGTTTGGAGTTCATCCAGAGAACAGAAAATGTTCTCTGACTTTGAAATGGCTTTTGAATGACTGAATGGGTTTTCTGGTCAGATGAACCCTTGTTACTTATGTGACTGCAGAGGGAACTTCCTCCATCTAGGCTACCTAGCAGTAGTTACTATTTGCTTCACCAAACAACTTTATAAAAAGCTCCCTGCTCCCAGCATGGGTTTTTAGCTTTGAGGGATGAAGTTCATATAAGCTGATAGAAGCCATTCACATTTGTATTTCTGAGGCAGCAAGTATTCAGTCTTGCTGTAGTCTGTGCTGGTTATTGTAATTGGGGAGTCCTTGAGATCAGGAGGTCACAGTGTGTTCGTACTGTGTGTACCTGCGCCACAGTATGTGTGACAGCACTAAACCATTAAGAAGTATTTTTCTTCAAAAGAAACTGGGAATCCTGCTCTACTTTAGTTCTTGTACTTCAGTGTGAATTGTTGTTGTTTTCTTTAAAAGAAAACAATGGCTACACTTGTTCCAAAAGATTGGTGAGGAATGGCATCTTCTGCTCTTTGAGACTGTTTCAGAGATGTTCTCTTGATTTTGCCACTAACAAAAATAATTAAATTACTGTATTTTCTGTGGCCCAAAGTAAAAGAAGGTTAGGAATTTGTTAAATTTAACGTTGTTTAGGATGGCTGTGTTTTGAGCTTGTGTCCTGCCAGCTTGCAGCATTCTATTGGGACAATAGGGTTTTACACTTGTTTTTCCTTTGTTTCTGTTTCAATGACACATCTGTGGTGGTGCAGCTACTGAATCACAAATAGAAGTGAACACTGAAAGCAAAATATCCTAATCAGCTGTGTATTTTTTGATTTCAGCTTTATTCTTAACAGCATAATACATACAGCAGGTTTTAATGTATCTTCAGCTAAATAGGTTAGTCACAAAAGTTTGCCCAGTTAAGAGGAGTAGTTTTCAATTATGCTGTTTTAGTGCTGCTGACTATTAAAAGCTTTGTGGTTGCATTAGTTAAAGGGTTCAGGAGGAGCATCTATAGCTACTGATGTGTTCTGGTTTTAGAGTATCATATTTTGTAAATTTATTGGTAGGGTCAAACAACACTCTTTTTTCAAGGTATCTGCATTAGGTAAATTGTATGATTTAAATTAACCTGCCTTTTCATCTTAGAATTTTATGGTTATGGTAAAAATACCTAAGCTCTAGGCTTAAAGATAGAAATTTGAGCTGTAATAGTTGTCCACACTTTGTCACTTTGCAGAGAAAAAAGCATATTAATTGATATTCTTAGATTTTTAAATTTTGAACATGATACCTAGAATGAACAAGCATTTGTTATTTCACAAATGGGTGGTTTCATTGTAAAATGAAATAACTGTAGTAAGAGGTAAATTAGAGATTAAATGGACATGTTACAAATAGACATACATTTAGATGCTCAATTGTATGGTTGTCATGCAGCCATACTGTATCTAGTTACACTTACCCCTCAGTTGAAAGTCATCAGTGGTCATCTTTTTTGTCTATTTCTGAAATACTTCTCAAACCTATGTGTGTGTATGCCCCTTTCCTGGCCCTCAATTTTAGCATATTCTGGCCACTCTCCAAAATATCTGATGGAGGACTCAAATATGCCTTGTAATCCTACCTAGGCATTCAGCATTTTTCTTTCTTCATCGTGCTGCAGCAGATGCAACATTCATCAGTGCTGGTACCACGTAGTACTCAAACACTGTGACTCACTGAGCTGCCATGTGCTCATTAAACAGTAACCGGTCCTTGGAGGACAAGTCTTAACTAAGGCAGTTCAGACATAAATACCACTTGGAAGTTGTGTACGCAGGTAGCTGGTATAGTTTGGGAGCAGTGGCTACAGACTGTCTTCTCTCTGATTTTGTATTTCCTGTCGGAGAGAATTTGCTGTCGAGCAGTACACTCTGAGCCTTTTGGCTTCAGGGTCACTGGAATGATGGCTGAACTCCTGGTTATTGAAGTAAAGGAGCTAATAACGTATGAAGAAAGCATTAGTTTTGGAGAATGAATATTATCCCTGTTAATATGGTACACAGTGTTGCATTGGATTTGGAGAATTTTTATTTGTGAAAGCAAACTGAGATTTACTTATTCATTTGGGGCTTTTTTGCCACAATAGGATTATCTGCCTCTTCAGAGAAAGAAATGATGGGTGCGTTTTATATACCTAAAAATATATGGACACACCTCCCTATAACCTGTCAGGAGTGCTGCATGTCCATACATTTATTTATTTATTTATTTATTTATTTTGTGCTGATAATAACCAAAATAGTCCATCTATAAAATAATGTGAAAAAAGAATATATATTTTTAAATTTTAAATTTACTATTTAAATTAGATAAATATTGATATGGAAATAAATATGTGTGTTTTAAAGAGTTTTTATGTAGTGTTCTATCGGTATTGCCTTGTTTTTCATCTGTCGTTTTCATTTGCTCTCAGTTTCAATTTTGAATGGTCACTCCAATCTTCTACCTCATGACTATGGAGGGAAGTAGGTGGAAAACAAGTGGGACACAACTGCTTTGTCTGACAACACTAAAATCATGCAAGGGTAGGCTAAGAAATCTTGTGTCTGTCTTACAGGATCCGGCTTCCTGGGTAAATATTCACCACCTGGAGTATACAGATGGAGGAATCCTGGACCCAGATGACGTGCTGGCAGATGTTGTGGAAGACAAAGATAAGGTAGAGCCTGTTTTAAAATACTGTGTCTCTTTTCAACTAACGAATGCTGCTTTCTCATTTCTTGGACATCTGGCAGGTGAAACGGGTGTTAAATATTCTTTAACACATCTGCCCATGACTGCTGTAACTCTCCCCTTCTGGAGTAGAATGGGGGAGTGGGAAACATGACCCAAGCAGTGAGAAGAGAAGCCTAGGAGTTCACTCACGACTTAACCTTTTCAAGCAGTTCTGTGTTTCTTTTTATTTTTATATTCAAATAGCGTGGTGAAAGAATGTGAGTTTTACAAGACTATTTTCTTTTTTATGCCACTCTAAAATATCTTCTATAATCTCTTCCTTTGCATGAAATTAAGTTTTTGAGAATCATCCAAATGTCATGGTTGAGTGTGACAAAATAGGCAAATCCTGTGATGACAAGAACAGCCACTTCAACTGCTAAATTTTGGGAGGAGTTCCTATGATTTGCTACTGAAAGTTTAAGCAGGCTGCCTATTAATTTTAAAAGCTTTAAGTCTCTAAATTTCAATTAGAATAAGACAAATTTCCTTCCTGGGTAGAAAAGTAGTAACTGCAGAGAAACCTATTTTAGTTTTATTTTTAATTGTCAGAAAATTAATTTTGGGAAACTTACGGGTGACTTATTCAGCATAGAGGGGGAGGGGTAGTATTTCTAAAACTTTGCTGATTTTGTCTTTCTTTTTTTCTTCATAAAATCAGAGGAAAAAAAATATTAATGGCTTTAAACCAAAGATCCAAATATGTGATATGCCTGTGCTTTTAGACGAATTGCTTTGTCTATTTAAACTGCCATATGCTTGATGACTTAAAAAATAATTTAGTATATTGCAAATAGTATTGCTAGTTTTGTATGCTGTGTTGATTCTTCAATGACTTAATACAAAGCAGAACATTTTGCCTATGATTAATGGGACGCTGCTTCTTTTTATCTTAGAAAATTGTTTAGGGTGTGTACATCAGTGTCATTTTAGGGTGGTTTGTATAGGAATTCTTAAAAACAGTGGAACTCTGTTTGTTATATATTCTTTTTATCACATTTGTGTTTCTTGCTTGTCCATATTTACTGAAAGTATGCTTAAGACACCTTAAGACTTTTTTTTTCCAGGAGTGTTTGGAGACAAAAAGACTGAGTTCTGAAATTGAACAGCTGTTTATAAAGGATAAGACCGTAAGCATAAGATGTCATAAAGTGAGGTATTACATCAAAGAGAAGTGGGTTGCTGGTCTCATTAGTTAATGAAAATTAGTACATTTATCCAGGATTTCCTCTATTTAAAGTACTGGTATAGGAACACGTGTGGAAATGTGAGCATCAATATGCAGAATATTTGATATGCCATGCAGTTTTTAACTTATTACCAGAGCCTTGTTGGTGGCTGTCACTGTTGAGTATGTGTAGCTGAATAAGCTTCTAGGTCACAGCTGTGGGTCTACGCTTCCTCAAATATACCAGTGCTAAGTGAGGCTCTGAGGCTGCCTTGGGGAAAACTCATTGGGAAACTGGAATCTTACTCTTTGAAGTGGTCTGGTGTGGTTTAGAAATACAGTAAACTCCTCAGTTTTTCTTCCTCTGATGTCTCAATTACATGGGATGTATCACTATCATCTTGTCTTCTTCAGAGTGGCTGGGTGAAAAAGGGATGAAAGACTTGCTGAACAGAGCAACCACAGTGAAAAAATCAGATTAAAGTAAGGGAGAACGTTATAAGGGATCTGCTGGTCTGAGAGGCTGAAGAGTTCTTTCATTTGAGAGTGCAATGGGGCCATAGCATGCAAAAGCAGCTGTCCGTAATACCTACTTACAAAATTTGATATGATCTGATATCAAAGAACCAGCCCTATAAAAGGCTTACAAATAGTTTTGATAGCTTTATTGTGGCCTGTTAATCTTTGAGCCTTCACCAGCATGATTTCACACTGAGAATCTCTACTAGGGGATCTTCAATCTTTGCAAAAAAGGGGAGGAGATACTCAGGTCAGATTGACCTGCTATCTTATTTGGAGTTTAAAGTCCCTGAATAGATGAAGGAATTTTTGGTACATTTATCTGTGCTCTGCTTGTCTTTGGTTATGATTATCTGTATATGTGGTAATTGAATAGGCTGCAAGTTTGTTGCTCCCTTGTCCTTGTTATCCTTTGCTGTGCATCCAAGCCAGTGATATAGTTTCACCTTAAATCAGTCACTCTGCATAAAAATAAGCTAGCACTTAACATCAGTGCCTTTAACCAAAGGTATGTTTGGCACTGCTGACCATCAAGCTCTTCTTGAGTGGCAGAGGAAATGCTGGTGCTTTTTGAAGAGATAATCTGCTCTAGATCATACTTTGATAGCAGTAAATTAGCACAGTTTATTCAGAGGAAAATGTCTCTGATAATCTATTGAATTCTTTCACTGTGACAACAAAACAGTGAGAGTTCTATCAGATATTATTTGGACTTTGAAAAGCTTTTGACAGTCCTTAACAATAGACTGTTAAGGTAAGCAGCGTATGCTGTGGTGGGTTAGTGAACAAAGGAGAGGGAACTAAAAAATGAAATAAACGGTGAAGTTCGAACCCTGAAGTAATGGCACTGGAATGCATAATGCCCATCTCTGGGAATGTCAGTGGTTTTGAGCTCTGCTTACCTTAACTTTTTGACTTCCTCTTGAACTCCAAATTAATCAAAGTTCAACAAATAGGCAGTTCAGTGGATGATATTAAGAGCTGTCAACTGCAGTTATGCATGCTGGACAGAGTGGCATTTTTTAATTGCCTATAAAACAGACCTAAATTAGTATTACATGTGCTTGGTTACATGTCATGTGAAAATGCTTTGGAAATTCTGCTGGCTGAGAGTCCCTCTTGCTGCTGTTGCCTCAGCAATAATCTGTGGCCTGAATTGGATGTCAAAGGCAGTTGACATAGTTTTGTAGAATAGCTTTTAAATAGTTTGTTTTCAGTGTGTTGTCCAATAATTGATTCATGTCCTGATAGTCTGAATGATGAATTAATTAAAATGCCCAAATTTTGGCTGTTGAATAAGAATATGCTATTTAAATTGTCTGATTTTAATGCTGAAGTTATAAATGGAGTCCTCTTTGTGTACTGTTCTTAACGGATCTCCCACTTGTTCTGAGAAAATTTCTTTGTTGTATAAAAGATGGGGTACAAAATATTTCCTTTCACAGCTTTGTGTACATGGAACCCTGTGTTTGGCACATGTCTTAAATGCATAAACTTAATGTGCCCATGTAGACTTCCTGCTGATTTTTAGATGGGATCATGTTTCATGTACTCGCAAACACCTGAGGAGGCTAAGAGGATGTAATGAAGGCCTGTGTTAAAACTTGCTTAGCTTATGAGACAACAAGCTTCCTAGATCAGAAGAGTTCTGCTTTCTGAATAAATGTAGAAGTCTACAGGGAAATACACTTTCTATCAAACTTTGTATATTTGTGTTTGTATTTTGACAGGATTAAATACAAGCAAAACATCTTTACAGGTGTGCTTTTTCAGCAGAGCCCTTCTGAAGGAGGATATGGTGGTCTGCTATCAGGGCACTGGGTTTTTCTTTGGATTGTTTTGATTTTGTTTTGTACGTTTTTTTTTCATTTGTTTGTTTGCTTTTGTGTCTTGTTGCTTGGTACCTTTTGGTCTTTTTGGATATCTTGGGTGTTGTTTTGTAAGACTGTGTAAGGGCAGTATTGCTGTAGCTACAGTTGAGCCAACAAAGCTGCTGAACATTTTTGTAAAGATACGTTTTCTGATCAGTGCTGATGGCAAAAGATTAGGCATATCATCCTAGGAGGTGATGTGGGTTTAAGCTCTCCAGAGACTCGTTTGTTGGCAGCTAGCGATATGGGGTGTTTTGTGCTGTGGGGTGGTTTTTCTTAGGATAGGAAGGAATCAAAGAAGTCATTGTGATGGGCATTCTGACGACACTGAAGTAGCAGGATACCAACATGATCTTAGAAATTAGTTTTTTCTTAGGTATCTCCTTTGTTAAATATAAATGAGTAAGGTGTTTTTAACAGCAGTGGAAGCTTTTGAAGGACACAAAGCAACGTCAATGAAATGCTAAAATAGTGACACTCTTTAAAGATTTGTAGTGACTGCAACTGTCATTTAAATGTTTCTAATGATGATATCAAGTAAATGGTATGAATTAAGTGTAGCTCAGACACCTATTTTAGCTAAGCATTTAATGAAATATTAAATAGGAAAATCAATGAATTCTTTTTTCTCAGCTCACTACCAGCAAAAATGCGATATTGAGAAAACATGTCTCCTGAATGGTCTCCAAATGCTGGGGAAATCAGCTGCTGGCTGTTCGAAATGGCTACTGGCCCCATGCATGCTCCTGATAAGAAGCACAAGATTTGGCTGAAGCTTTTGTCACAGATGCTAAGTAACCCTTTGAAGCCCTACTTCTGACAGAAGCTTTTGCAAGTAGCCCTAGTTTCAGTGATGGTTTTGCGAGTGTGAGGCTGGTTTGGAGAAGTTTTTTCAACAAAGCAATAAAAAAGAAGCAGATGTGAACTTTAAGACTGATGTAATTATACAAAAGAAATGTTTTTCCAGGTAGAAAGACATGCTGGCAGGCATGTTTTCTGTCAGTGGATTTGAAACTTAACTGTTGTTTGCTGGCAGGTTTAGTCACTGGGAGTGATGGCTGTCTGAGTTTAGCACCATAGAGCAGTTATTTTTTGACCTGGGTTTGACTCTGTAGACCTTCAGGATTGTCATTTTGACTGTGAAAGTGATGTGCAATGTGTACTTAAATTATAATGAACTTCCACCTTTGATCAGTTTCTATTCTATTCAACCATCAAATTCCTCGTGAAACAGAGAAGTAAATCAGTAAACCCTTAGGTAAGTTTAGAAGCTCTGACTGAAGACTATGAGGTGATAATTTCTACATCAAGATGAAAAATGGTAAAAATTAAGTGAGAATGAGAAAGGGGCTTGTGTATAGAAATGTCTCAGTAGTGTAAATAAAGAGCTGGGGTATTCTGAGGCACTTTCTCCTCACATGGAGTTACAGCATTGCTGCTTTAAAAGCTTCCCCTGGACGTCGGTGGCAGAGGCCACAATGCTGGTTGAGGTTACCTCCCAGCATGTCAGCAGAGCCTGTAAGTGTTGTGCTTTACAGCTTTTTTATCGCGTGGCTTGATTCTCAAATATATGATCCATGCAAATAATGCATACTTAAGTTAGAGAAATGCTGTTCAAACTCCAGACTCCTGTGTAATTGAGCTCTCTAGGGTTTTGTAACTTTCTGATAACTGCGGTGTAGAATAGAGGATTTTTTATTCTTCAGTTTGTTTACTACTGTACAATAGTATATTATACTTCTTTGGGAAAAACAGGAAGACATGTGAGACTTCATTACAGCTGAGAACTTTTTACCTATTGAAGCTTATGCTGCAGTGTTTTTTTTATGTAGACTCCTCTACAGATTATTGCGTATTGGGCAAGTTTCCCTTGGAGAAGTTTAAAAAAATCCCTTTTTGATAAGAATGTGAGAGACATGTCTGGTAACACAGAAAGCAGTTTGATGGTGTTAGTTTCATGTAATGTGGAGGTAACACTGGAAGTGTGCAATGGACACAGGATAGTTCAAAATGGTGTGTTATAGCTTCAATGCTCTGTGTCTTTCATAAAATCTATATCAAAAAGAAAGAAGAATCAAAGAAGAAAAAATTGCAGCTTTTCTTCCTTGTAGGGTGGTTACTATTGCTCTGGACTAGGGCTTTGACACAACGTTTTATGACATTTAGTTGGTTAATATTATGGCCCATTATTGCTCTAATGTGTATGCTTTTACAGACTGTTGAACTGGCTGCAGCAAATACACGCTTCAGACTTCTGACACGTAGTGCTTCTGGCAGAGTCTTGGTTTCGCTTCTGTAAATTTGAATGCCTTTTTGGAAAGATGAGTGTCCAGAGGCAGCCAATTTTGATGTTTAGTTCCTTGCTGTTAATGAGGTAAACCAAGGGATTAGTAGATCAAAAAGCCTGATATGATCAAGGTGAGGAAAATGAAGTTGCAGAAATTTGGCAAAACTTGTATGTAAGGGCTGCTGTTCTTTGATTTGGTTTTAATGTGTTTTTGGGGTTTTTTTCCTCCTTATTATAATTTCAAAATTGTGGTTAGTATCGCTGCTGTAACCGTAATATGTGTAGCTGTTTGTGACTCTCCCTCACTGCCTCTGGTTTTTTATTTGTATTTTGTGATTTCAGTAATGAGATACTACAGATGCCCAAAAAGCTTAAAATTTTATTAGCAAAAGGATAACTAATCATGCATTCTTCTTTCAAGCCCTATGTTGTAAAAATTAAAATGGATTTAATGTGTGTTCTGAATAGCATGTTTACAACCTCCAAAAGCATAATACAGTATTAACATCTTTGTTAAATTTAGAGTACTCTATTTCTTCCTTGTGTAAATTCTTTGTAATAAGTTTCAGCTGTTATTTCCAATAATCAGAGTCATTAAGATATGAAATTGTTACTGCCGATGGTATTTGTTTATTTAAATACTCTATTTAGTTCTGAGTGATGAAGTTATAAGGACAAAACAGAATTGTGAATATAAGCTCCATGCCATTTCTGTTGTGTCAAGGGAATCCCAGTAGAAGAAGCTCTTCAGGTGTCTGATGGTTAGCAATACATCATATGTCCACAAGGAAGGGAAGTATTAGAGAGGACATATTTTAAATAATACCTTTAGCCTTGTTAGCACCTTGAGGTATGGAAATGTGGGACACACAAAAATCCAAGAACAAAATGGCATCAATCCTTTTGGGCTGTATCAAAGGAAGCATTGTCAGCAAGCTGGGAGAGGCGTTTCTCTCTCTCTCCTCTGCTCCCATGAGACTCCATCTGGAATACTGAGTTCAGGTCAGGATGCCTCAGCACAAGAAAGATATGGGCTTGTTGGACAGTGTCCAGAGGAGGGTCACGAAGTTGATCTGAAAACACAGGGTGAGAGAGTTGGGATTGTTCAGCCTGGAGAAGAGAAGGCTCTAAAGAGACCTTGTTGCAGCCTTCCAGTGCCTTATTAAAGGTCATACAAATGAGGGAAGAGAGATTTTTTTATGTGGGCAGATAGTGACAGGATGAGGGGGAAGGTTTCTAAAGTAAATAAGGAGACCGATATCGGGAGCAAATTCTTCAATGTGGGTGGTCAGGCACTAGCACAGGCTGCCCAGAGAAGATGTGGATGTCCCATCCCTGGAAGTGTCCAAGGCTAGGCTGGATGGGCTCTGAGCAATCCTGGTCTGGTGGTCGGAGTCCCTGCCCCTGGCAGGGGTTTGGAACTGGATGATCTTTATGGTCCCTTCCAACCAAAACCATTCTATGATTTTTCATTGATTGTGTTAACGGCTTGTCATCTGGACAAGTCTTTTGGAGTTGTTCAAAAGGACAGTACTGATGCTTGCTAAGAATTTCCACAGAGTTTGTCTGGGGTTTACCAAAATCTCAAAGTCAATCAAACAGAAAAAGGCATTGGGACTGGGGTCGTTCTTACAGAGAAACTGTAGACCTTGATTTGCTGGGCCTTCAATAAACTAAGATGGAGTTTTGTTTTGCTATTGACAAAATAATATGCAAACCAGTCAAGCTGCAGCCTATTTAAAAAAAAAAATGCTTTCACACTTTTTAGGAAGAAAAAGTTTCATACAACTTTGAGCCAATGCTTGTTTAGGAAACAGATGTCTGATTTCACTCTGGTGTAGTAGGGTATGCTGTGAGCAACCATACAAATATCTGAAAAAGGTATTTTGGTAGGAGTTGGTTTGTTTATTTCTGATGTAGGGTCTGAGCTGTAAAGACCAGGGGAAGGGGCAAAAAAATCACCATCCTTAGTACTTACTAAGCAACACTCTATTTGAGTAATGCACTGTCTTTTAGAATACAGATTATGAAGCTTTGCATTTTTATGAAATTTGTTTTAATTTCTTGCTGCAGAGGTGCCATGCATTATTCAAGATTATAAAATGATTTGGATTTCAGGAGCATTTGGATTTGCTGATGAGGATTTCAAGCTGTGTAATTATGAAACTGCATGCACATGGGTTGGAAGTTCAGAACTCATTAGCGTAATCATTAAAATAACCATTTTTTAAGTGTGGTATTACATTCCGGGGCGTGCAATTACACTATCATGTGCTTCTAGTTACTGGAAACATTCTTGTTACAAAACTTCAGGTCTAGCACTTCAACGTAAGTTCATAGCTTTAAGAACAGACACCTGATCAAATGTTGCTTAAGTTATTGAAGAAAATTCAGTTCTATAGACTAGAGCCTAACGCGGTACCTAGATGCATAAATTTGCCTCCTGTTTATCCTAGAAGAATTTATAAGCTTTTACAAATTTAGTGGTTTTACAAATAATACATTTTTTCTTAAAATAGGGATCTTCAAACATCTTGCAACGGTTACTTATTTCAGCTCTACCTACTTTAACAGTAGTGTGGGTATGAAGGTTCCTAGCACATGAACTCCACAGTTGTAGTATTTTCCAATGTAATGTTTGTGTTTGAACATTCTGAACTGTGAACTCTCTCTCTGAACATCTCTAACCACCAGATTTTTTCCAGTTTTGAGAAGTATTCCATTACTTGTTTCAGATTAACAGTAGATTCTGTGACAGTATATTTGTGACACTAATAAAATTCTTGATAGTTTTGGAATAAGATTTTCTATTTAAATGCTAAATGGGAGATTTTTGCAGTTAAAATTCTCTTTATGTAAGGTCCATGTAAATTGGAAACTTGTGCTTTTCTAGTCTGGGTTTCTTTTGATCCCTCTATCTGATTTGTATTTTGGCTTTTCAGAATACTAAAAACACAGAGCAATGCAGAAGTTTTGGGACCCGGGTCTCTTAGTTTTGGGGGAGTATTCAGCTGTACAGCCATGACACTTTCTCTTGACCTGAAAATGTGTTTTGTCATCTGGGCACTAAGTACTGTAGTTAATTGGTGATCTGACAAGTGAAGCTGTCTGGTTTCTGTTCCTTGCTCAATGAGAGGGGTGGAGGGAGGGAGGTCATTCTGAGTGCATCTGGCCACAATGAACTGAGTGAACATTCAAATTTCCTGATGAAAAGAGGCTTAATATCTCTTTGTGTAAGCATAACCTGGTGGAAGACTTACTCCTTCTTAGTGATTTTCATTGGTGTAACAAATACTTGAAATTTTGTATACACATGTTGATGCTTAAGTGCCTTTAAGCACACACATGTTAATACTTACCAAGGGAGTAATAGGCATTGTAAAATGCTGTAGCCTTGTGGTGATAAGATAATTTGGTGGGTTGGCTTGCTATGTGAAGTAAGCTGAGCTTTTAAATATTTCCACATAGTGGTTTAATTATGATATGTTTCGCAAGCTGAGAGAATTGGGGTTCAGCCTGGAGAAAAGGTGGCTTTGGGGAGATTCATTGCAACCTTTCAGTACTTTAAAGGGCGTCTATGAGAAAGATGGGGACAAACTTTTTAGCATGGCCTGATACAATAGGACAAGAGGTGATGGTTTTAAACTGAAAGAAGGCCAATTTAGATGAGAAGGAAGAAAGTTTTTACAATGAGGGTGGTAAAACACTAGAGCAGGGTATTCAGAGAGGTGGCAGATGCCCCCTCCTTGGAAACATTCAAGGTTGGGTCGAATGGGTTTCTGAGCAACCTGATGCAGCTGAAGATGTCCCTGCTTGTGGCAGCAGAGTTTGCCTAGATCACCCTTAAAGGTCCTTTGCAACCCAAACTATTTATGATACTACTATATCATGTGTCCTGTTTAGATTTTTGTTCTGTTTTACACTTGGGACTCCAAAGATTCTTTCAGTACAAGGAATTAAACACCTACTGTGATATACTTTGTTTCCCACGGGTGAAGGAGAAGTTTTGTACTGATATTTCATTCCTTTTCAGAAATGACTGTGTTTTGGCCCAATGAATTGATGTTGGTCTGTGTACAGTTTTGGGAAAATACTTCGGTGTAGTAAGCTTTCCTTATTTTAGATTGGTACACAACTCCTGTATCAAGTTCTGTTCTTCTAAATCCTCTGGCTCTTCCCTCCAGAAAGTTAAAGGTTGTTTAAAGTTTTAAAACACTGGTAGAAATCTCACTTGTATTTCAGCCGTTGGAAACAGTTTGGGATTTGTGTTTTGGCACTCTCCGTATGTAATGGGGATGGTGTACTAGTGAGATGCCTAATACCACTGCTATTGTCGAAGCAAATACCTCCTACAAGTATTAAAACAAACTCAACTATTGTGTGCACATTTGAGACATCAACCCTTATTTTATTTAGGGTATAATTGACATGTTTGAGGAAAATACATTGTAAATTGCCTTTGAAAATGCACACATAGAACCTGACACACATGTGCCAACTTCTTGATGTATGTATGCAATGTGGGGTTTAACAGAAAGTCTGCCCTCGTTTAACTTGAAAAGGCAGGGAAGGGCCCTGGCTCCGTACTTCAGCTCGGGACGCAGCTTTGTGGCTGAAGCCTAGCAGACTTCTACTGAAAGTGCCAAGTACGTGTGAGTTAGTTCCTTCCTTGCGGGATGGAGAGGCTATGTGTGTGAAAGGCTGTAGGGATGGGGACATACGGACCTTTGATGTAGCTGTTTGGCAGTAAATATCTTCTGAAAAGTGTAGAAACAAGAGAATATGCCTTCATCTTTTTGAGAGTTCAAAAGTATCTTCTGCAAAGCACTAGAACTGACTGTTTATAAATGCTGACTGTGTCCATAAACTGCTTACAAATTTTATGGAGGATGTTTAACCTGGTAGGAGGCTCAGGGAACCTTTTCTCTCCACACTTTTGTCAGAGGAGATTGTAGTAAGGTGGGTCAGTGTCTTCTCCCAGGTAACAAGTGATAGGACATGCGGAAATAGCCTCAAGTTGCACCAGGGAAAATTGAGATTGGATATTAGAAAAAAATTCTTCACCAAAAGGGTGGTCAAGCTAGTACAGGACCTACAATTGTTGATTGCATCAACAATTGTGCTTGCATACAACTGAAAGCTAAAGATACATTGTCTTGAGCTACATTAAGTGCTTCTATATTAGTTTATAATCTAGGTTCTCAGCCTTTTCTCATTTTGGTAATATCTTTGAAACTTGCTATTGATTAGTTCCTAATGCTAATAGAGATGATTGTAGGGGCTGTTTTAGTGTTGCTAAACGGAACAGGCTGCCCAAAGAAGAGGCTGGGTTACCATCCCTGAAAGTATTTAAAAGGTGTGTAGATGTGGCACTTACAGACGTGGTTTAGTGGTGGACTTCGCAGTGCTGGGTTAATGCTTGGATTCTGTTATCTTGAAGGTCTTTTCCAACCTAAATGATTCTATATTTCTGTTCAGTATTAATACTTTCCTGTTCTCTTATTCTGTGACAACGGAGTCAGTAGTAAAATTGGAGTTATTTGAAGGCTCAAGTCTTGAGGGATTTTGGTTTTCCTCTCTTTCTTCAAAGACAGATGGAACAGTAGTTCAAGAACTTCAGTAAAAAAGAAATATTCACGATTACACATTTAAGGGTCAAGATACAATGCTGCTGCTACATGGTTAAAGTTCAGCTAATTAGCAAAAAAAAAAGTTACAAAAGAATCCTTAAAAATGTGCAATCAGGAAAATGTTGTAAGAAATGATATCCAGGAGTAAGTAGTTTAGTTGAAAAAAATGATGTAATGTTAAAATACTCTGAACTTTCTAGAATGAGAATGTTTGCTGTGCTGACATGTTCTACAAGCCCTTTTACTGATTTCATTCAGTGATGGCTTCACATGTAGCAGTTCTTTAGGGATTTTGAGACTTTTTTTCTCTTTAAAGTCAGATGAAGCTATTAAGAGCTGTTGTCTCATTGTTGTAGTGCTGGTAGTCCAGTCCTTGCTTTTTTACTCCAGACACTTTGGAGACATTTAACAGTATCCTTGTTTTTGAAGATTCCTTCCCTGTTATAAGAGATGCCAGGTAGTCTAGAAGTCAGAGGCTTGAGAAGCAGAAATAAAAAAAACACCTTTTGAAAACACGCTAATTTTTTTGGGCAATGTGCATTCTGAAGTGTATAAAGGCTATTCTAACTTCAGGTTTGTGTAGCAAAACTATCCACAAAAGGATGCCAGATTATTCCTTAAGTTCACTTTTGCTGTTCAGTAGTGGATGATGCTTTTCCCTGTACAAACATTATGATAGACTAGTTTGTTTTCTCTTGGGCTTTAGCTCATGCTCAAACTCTTATTTTCTAGTGGTATACCTGTCCATTCATATAACTGAAAGTAGCTATTTGGAAGAAGGAAAGTCAACAATATTTTCTTCAGGTCTGAAGGGTTTCCAGCTTTCAGGATTTTACTGCATTATCTGAAAATAAGAGTTTTGCAAATTCCTCAGATTTGAAAATCAACATGTGATGCCTGAATCTTAAGAATCATTGGAATTTATCTGTTTGGAACGATTTTGGACAAGAGTGAAGAGGAAAGGAGATGTTAAAAATGGTTTTTAGAGCAGGCTTTGCTGAGGACAGGGGCTGCTGTGGAGAAGGGAGCAATGTGTCTCCAGAACAGCTGGTGCGGTAGGTGGTGGACTGAGCTCACAGAGGAGGACAGACCTTTTCTGGCTAGCAGAAGTCTGGGTTTGTGGAGGAGGACCAGCTGAGAATTGAGAGTGCAGCTGTGTCACTGCTTTCTGCTGTTACCTTAGGTGGTAAATTAACAGCAGGAAGCAGTGGCACAGTTTCTCCTGTGGCCAGAGAGCAGCTGCAGAAGTGCGCACTTCTGAGAGGTTGTCATGTACTGTTCCCTCTTCAGGAGAGAATGCTGGAACTGGAGGAAAAAATTTAGGGCATCTAGGCTAGCTTTAGCTTGTCCAGTTCACAGCTCTTCCTGGCTTCCTGTGCCAGAAGAAACCTTAGGATAAAAACATTTGATAAAGAAATGCTTGCTAATTGTAACTGAATAAAATATAGTCTTTACTTCCCGTATGTTTGAAATACATTTATGTTAGCAAAATGATGTGGAATGTCAATTGCAAACAATATGTGGCAAAGGGTAGTTCTGAAAATGAAGTTGATTTATTTTTACCTCGGTGGAAGTCTTTGTGGATGCTTTTCCTGTTTCTTGTTGAAAATTGACTTAAAGAGTAGCAAAAGTCAAAATGCAAGATAAAAATGCATAAAAGCCAAGTACAGATGTGCATTATGTGGTTTCCTAGAATATCATTCTAATAGTACATGGACTTATACCATTGTTTTTGCAAAGCTGCATTTCTTCATGTGGTGTGTGATTTCTTAATAATTAAAATTATGTAGTTTTCAGTCCATAGGGGATTTTTTTGGTTACTCTCTTCCTGACAAAGCCATTTCATATCTTCTTTGCTTTTTCAAACTAAATAAGAGCTAACTTTTCGATGAACTCAAGTTCTACTCTTATGTGATTATTTAGCAGGCTATAGTAATTATAGTAATTAGGGTTTTTTTTTTTTTTGAAGTACACCTTTTCCAATGCATTTTTAACTTTAAGGTGTAATTCTCAAGAGGATAATAAAATACACCACAGTAGATCATGCAATCAAGTTAATGTAATCAAGTTGCTAATCATTTTCATGGAAGAACTTCTATTAGAGAAGATGAAGACTTGCTCTTCTTTTGCTGAAGAAATGTCCTCATTTGCTGTTGACTGAGGTCCTAAGATTAAGCTGCTAGGTTAAGCTTGACCCAGTGGCTCTTTCAAGTTATGATTGCTTGCCTTCCTGGGACTACACAAAGATTACCGACTGATAAGAAATCAAAGAACTGAATTTCAGAGTACTAAGATTTTCCTAATCTTGATGTTTTATGTGTTTAAAATCTGAGGAATCTTTCATATGGTGCTAATGCATTTTATATTAACACTTCTGAAAGTTTTCCTTAGATGACATGTTTCTTATATCGTTTTATGTTCAGCCTTTAAGAAAGGTTTTTCCAAAACTTTCCTTTATATCTAATATCTTCCTGTAGCAGTCAAAGCCTCAAGGAAAAACTGTGTATGATCAAGAAGTTCCTGTGGGTCAGTGTAGAATAATGATAGTGAGATGGACAAACAATGCAGCAACAGGAGTTAGGTGTCTTAAGATACTTTGCTGTCCCTTTGTGACATTGGAGCTAAACTGCTGAAGGTAGATATGAAATGTATTATGTAAGGAGCTTTGATCACCATGTGTGGTGTATTTAGTTTTCAAGTTACCAGATCTTGTATGAAGCTAAAACTACCCACTGGCTTTATTTGTAATCCTTGTATAGAACTGTAGTTCTTACTTTTATGCCTCCTCCCTGCTAACTGGTTATAGTAACTGTTGAATAAAGGAGTGAAGAATTTCAATTTCTCCTTTTGGATAACAGCTTTGATTTTGTTATTCTGTATAGTAGCAGCATTCACTTAATGGCTATTTAAGTAACACCTTCACAGCTAGACTACTATTGAGTCTCATGTATAAACACATCCTGGAAAAGTAAATTCATTTGGAGAGAGTAGTAGATAATATAAGAAATAAAATATTAAGTGCACTTCAGCAAAATTTTTTCCCTCTCTTGAAGGCATTTTTGTGTTTAGAATCCCTTCCTCAAAAACTTGTCCTGCTCCATCCAGCCCCCACATAGCTAGCCTGAGATACAGCAAAAGACTTGGAGCTGTATATGGTTTATTTATATCTTACATAAATGATTCACATTCCCATTTCCCTATAACCATTTCAGAATGCTGCCCTGGTCTTCTAGTGCAAAAGTGAAGATGGCAGCAGTTGTGTATGCCTGTGCTTACATAGCCTGTTAGGTTTCCTTTGTCTGGAAAAGAGGCTTTTACTTCAGTAGCTGAAAGCTCCTCTTCCAGAAGAGGCACTCAGAGACAGTAAATGTTTCTTAGGCTTAATTTTGCCTTAGCTGTGGTTTGGTGGCAGCCTTGAGCCAAACTGAGTGTGCATTACCTTTCAAAGATACGGTTTTGTCTGTCCCCACCCAGTCCTGCTGCTCTTGCCCTCTGAACTCTACGGAAGCAGTTTTACATCTAAACTCATTTGACACAAATATAAAACTTAACTGTTTTTGCCTGGAACAGTTTTCCAAATTAATTCCTTTTGTGGTCTCTGTTTTTGCCAGAAGTGGTGAGAGGCAGTGGTTCTGGGTAGGGGAAGGTGTTGCTGATAACATTTATGAAGTGGTCATGCTGCTGTGGTACATTGGGAATTGAGTCCTGTTCTTTGCTTGCAACCACTACAGAAGGAACTTCAGTCCCAAATTGTGTTGCTAAGCAATAATGCACTAGAATTGGACAGTTAAGTGTCCTTGGGTAAGTAAGACCATCTTTGACTCTTTTGACTGTGCTGCTTTGTTGAGCTGGGCTTTCTTTGCTGTAGTAGCTCACAGGTTTCGGAGATTTTGTTGCTGTTTCACAGCCTAATTTTTGCCACTGTCCTCTGATCAAGGAAATTCCATTTGTTTATTGGAAGGCAGGGAATATGTGAATGATGTATATAATAAATTAGATTTAGAAACTGTGATTGAACATGTGGTAAGAACTGTTCTATACCACTTCATGTACCTTCCTGCTTGGGCTGTTGCTCTTGTATCCGGTCTGCTTGGAAGTTCTATCTGCTCCCCCAGAAGAAGGTACCTGCTGGCATTGTCTCTTAACCTGCCCTGCAGGTCTGGCTCTTAGTGGAGATTTTAGAATTACATTTAAGGACAGGTATGTGGGTGTGTTTGTTTGGTTTTTTTTAATCTCTATACTGCTTCATCCAAATGTAATTTGGAAACCAAGAAGCTGTATTTCATGAAGTCAAAAATATTGCAGAAGACTTTTTTCACCTCCTTGGACCAAAAAAAAAAAAGTTGTGGAGAAGCATTATGCTGCAGCAGAAAGGGCTTTGTAGCTATGCTGATTAGCTGTGCTGCTTCAAAGTTTAGAAAACTTGATGATTGGTAACATACAGGGGAGGAAAACCTGGTAATTGCAGCAGTTGGAACTTCAGCTTTTCTTCATTAAAACTAATGAGGATATGAATAATTCTACAGTTTGGAGGTCTGAAAAGCAGTACAAGACCTGGAAATAGAGACTGGGGGCAGACTGAAAAGCCTGTTCTTGTGCTGTGATACTTAATTGAGCAACAACTGTTTCAAAAATCCAAACTTGTACATTCCTGTCAGCAGGCACTGGGAGAGTTATGTCAAAAGTTCAGAATGCTCTGGATCATTATAAATGTTGGCCAGTAGGTGTTTGTGGGCTGCCTGCTTTTCTGCTTTAATTAACCATATTCTGGTAGTAGAACTAATCTTGAAAGTCAATGTACACAAATATTGTAGCAAACCTATCTGGCTGGTAACCTCAGACTGGAAGAGGAAAGTTGAGGATGATTGTGTCCAGCTTCCTGGTAGGCAAAGCATGGCACACTATTTAGACCTACATGTACACCTCTATCCCTGTATTAGTACAGATATAAACATGGTGTAACTGGTGGAATTCAGGTGAGAACTGGTTTCTTCAGGCTTATTTATTACTTCAAAATGAAATTTTGAAATTGTCCCAATTGCTAAAAGCACATGAGTAAATACTTCCAGCTATTCCTTGTTGGCTGTCTATTTAGTACCTAACACTAGCCACTCTGTGGAGGTTAGCTGAAAATATAAACATAGTTTAAATATCTTCAAGTCATATAGGATAGAATTGAGGAAGAACAAGAAACAGTGTTTGAAGTCTTTTTATCTTGTGTTAACATTTGATTGCATTATAAACAGTGGGTGTTATTGGGACTTCCAGTACTTGGCTTTTTCCCCAGTATGTTCCTTATTCTCAGGAAAGGAAAAAAAAAAACAACCCAGTCCCAGACTTGTACTGTGAACACATTATAAACACCATCTTAGTTGCCTGTTTAATTCTTGTGCAGTAGAGTTCCAAGTAGTAGAAAATAGTTTCATCTAGTTAGTGGAAGACACATTGTTGACTGAATCTGATGTGGAGAAAATCAAACTATCTGTTAAAACTGAGGAACTGCTTATTTCTAGTACACTGTTCTGTAAGTGCAGACATTTGTCAAGAGAATTCCTAGACTGCTTATATCCCAAAGCATCTTTTAGCCCTCTATAGTCTTTATGTGCTGTTGTTTGTTGCCCCTAATTGTTGGAACTGGATGTTACCCTTCCCATCTGACCTAACACTTTACAGTATTTTCCCTGGGAAATTAGGGACAAGATGCAGTACTTGGCCTTGTGTGGAGAGGGTAGTGAATGAAATATCCTTACTGTTTAGGGATGAGAGCAGATTCTTTCTTTGTCTCTTAGTTCCAGTGTTAGGCAGAGACAGCTAAGGTTTTTATTGTGAGGGATAAGGCAGGATTTTGAAAAGGGATTGATGTAAGTGTCAACAGAATCAGATCTAGGAAAGCCACAGTATAATGAAACAGGATGATATTAGCTGCCAGTCAATTTTGAGAATTTACCAAGAAGATACTTGAAGTAACAGATGAAAAAAATCATATGCTTAAGGTGAAGGAGAGAGTAAACCATCTCCTGACCCTCTTAAATAAGCAAACAAAAAGCTACCGAACCCCCCTCAAACATACAAACTAAGAACCCCCATCAAAACTAACTGACAAGATAAAAAAAGTCAGACAGCCTTTTTGGTTGTTTGTTTGACTGTACCTAGAAACCAGTGTATGGACTGATAGCATAGTTTACTTCCTCAATGTCCTTCTCCCCAAATTCCGTTCTCCAAAAAGTGAGAGAAAAAGCCAAACCAACAGCAAAGAGCCTCGAGCAAAAACCCCAAACCACTACTGCATTATGGAAATAGCAGCAGCAGCACTTGTTTAGCTGGACTAGGGATAGCTGGACTAGGGAACAGTGAGTGGTTTGTAGTTTGAGTGATTTCAGTGTTTTCCATCTCTGCATCATCATCTTATAACTCCCAGAGCTTGTTTTGCAGTTTCTGCCTGCCCCTCTACCTCCAGTATTCTGTTCAGTGTCCAAATTACTAGGCAATTCCTGATTTATGGTTTGAAAAAGGATGTATTAATCTGAGCAAAGGACTGGCTACAATCCCTTTTTAAAATGGGTTGTTTTATTTTCCTGTTCGGATGAGCCCAGTGTGAGCTTTTTCACTGTTGATTCTTTTTTGATAAGCAAGCATTGTCTAAATGTTTGTTCTGAGAAAATGTGTTAATGTCATCAGCTCTGAACTTTAGGAGAAGCTAAATGGGCTAAACTCAGATCACTCACTTCACTCTAACCTGCAGCTGTTTTCCATTTCTTTCTTCGTTCTGTCTGATTGCATTTACATACAGGCTTACACCTACACATTTTAGTGTGACATTCAGAACTCCACGTGTTATACTTGTATTTATCTTACTAATTGTGTCAATGATATTCATTGCATGAGGTACCTGCATTCAGCTCTTCTGTACAGTTAATGGCTAAAATATTAGATGGTCTTTGTGATATAAACTAGTAGCTCTAGAAGCTGTAATCTCTGACTGGTCTGTTACCATTGCTAAATCCCTTTAAATCATGTCTTCCAGAGAACTTCCAAATGTGCAAAGCATATTCCTTATTGCTGTTAACTTTTTCCCATTAATTCCCCTGTTTCCAGCTGCTGTCTTGCCAGGAAAAATAGATACAGGACAGTTGGTTGGATGAGCATATTGCAAACAAGACCATTTCTTTAATGAAGTCTAACACAAAGTCTGAGAGGCTCTGCCAGAGTGGCAAACAACTGCTTATCCAAGCTGAGATTGCTTTATTTTGGCATCTCCTCTAAAACTTGGCTAAGTACTGGAGCACATAAGGAACTTCTTAAAAATATATATATGTATTATTTATTATTTTCTCTTCACAAACAACAGATTTATTAAACCTTGTCACCCGTGCTTTATAAAAGATTGTAGGTGTAGAGTGGAATGAATTGCAAGTGCCAGACAGTTTTTGAGAACGTTTGAAATAATAAATTCGAGAGCGTTTGTAATAATAAAATTTACTGTGAGTGGAAAAGATCAGCCACAAATGCAGCATGCAGAGCTGTGCGTCTTCCATAGCATAACTGTGCTTGGGTTAGGATGAGTCCTGCCCCTGGGACATCGTCTCTCTTCGTGTTGTCACCTTGTCTGCAGAGGAATTCTGTCCTTCCCTTGCTGCCTCCCTGGCCAGGGTGTGTGCAGCCCAGGGTACCATGGAAGGGTCTCTAGCTGTCACTGGGCAGCACACTGGGGCCTGGGCTTGGTAATGGCATGGTACTGAGTGGTGAGCGGTGCTAAATTGTGTGGCAAGGTTCTGTCGTCTTGTACATCTAAGGGCAGAGTACAGATTCTGCTGGAGGACATTGCTCCATCATTTTAAGTCTTTGAACTACATCAGCTGTGCTGCTGATTACGTGATCAAGTCCCCTTGTGAAAAGTGTATGTTGAGTCAGCAAGGCTTGTGCTGTTGCTTTGTGTGTTTATGGATGTTTTGGGGCACCATTCCTTTTTTCTCTAGCAGATTGCTGCTCCCATGTTCTCTTCCCATGCTTTTGTAACCTGGTGTATGGCATTTGAATGTTAGTGGAATCATAACTCTTGCGCCTTTCATTCGTTAGCTAACAGTGTTAGTGATTGTGTAGTACTTCTGGCAGAGGCATGGTGTGCCGTATTTTAAAATGGTTTGTACATGTAGTGTATCCAAAACCAAAATTTTGTGAAAGAAGGTTTGAAAAGCCAGTTAAGCTGTAGAATGATAATCATCATGTTGAATGCACTGACATTTTAAGCAATAAACATTTTCAGGAGAAGGTAGAAGAACTGTCGGATTGGAATCATGTAGCACTTGTTAAAATTTCTAGTAGCTAGTGTTTTGTTAACTGGCTAGTACAAAAAATTTGTAACAACGTTTTTTATAGTGGATCTAAGAGACATGTCTTTGAACTTGTACAAGAATTGCCTTTTCTATTAATTAGATATTGATGTGTTCTTCACAGTTCTTAATTGCAAAGGTCTTGTTAAACAATTTCTATTAAGTTCAGTTGTTTGTTTCTGCATGCATTGCAGTAACAGTAAGCAGTGCAAAATGTAAATAATCTTAACAGCTCAACAGTGTGATCACATACTTTGTGTAATTTAGATAATGTCTTTTGGGGTTTTTTTTTTACTAGATTTTGTAACAAGGCAGCATCTCTTCATTTAACTATCTGGTTAAACTTCAGTGTTTGGAGAAAGATATTCTGTCTGCAGTGACTTGCAGTGTAATTACATATTGTTTTGAGTTTTTGCTATATATTTCCGTTGAAAGCCTCTGCTCCAGCTAAAGCTTGGACTGAATAAGTTGAACTAAGGGAGATTTTTGGATAACACATGAATAGATTATTTGTCTCTGAAAAATGCAGAAACATTTGGAGGAAAAAATCTAAAGTGAATTAAAATATTTTGTTTCCTAGATTTGATACCACTTGAACATGGAATCAGCTGACCCTTGTGTGTGATGCCTTTGGATAATGGCTGTGGATTATTCTGGACAGTTGCTTGTGCTGTGCATTGTGCCGCAGCACATGCTTTTCTCCCCATAGATCTTAAATACACTGGTTTTGAATGCACATTGTGGATTCTTATATTCTAAAGCAAATTGTAAATTTGAAAGAAGTGGTGCACAGCAGGACTTCCAAAGTATTGAAGGACTGTTCTAGCTTGAGGGACTTTGTGCTAGTAAACGCCCTTGGAAGTGCTTTTGATGGTGAAGGAAGAAAGGATGAAGACAGATTTGAACAAAATATGAGTTTCTATTGTCTTAGTGATACGTGGCTGAAAAGCAGGCTTCCAAATGCTCTAGCTCCTGATTCCCAGTAATTTAAGCCTAGTTATTTAAATGTTAAACAGCAGTAAAGATCTTTCTCTTCTCTACAATGTTAAGGCAACTTTTAAGGATTGTGTTCTCTTAGATGTAGAAGACTATATAGCATATGTATTTTAATTGTGGGAAAATGGGTAATTAAATTGGCAAGACTTGTGGAGTTCTCCAGGTACAAATAACATTTGGACATTCACAGGTTTGGTTCCATATGAAATCTAACGTGTGGATACATAGCCTTCAAGTCACTTGTTCAGCAAACCTTATTTAAAAGTACTGGATTTTGCCTTTGAGCTTGGATATGGTCTTTTGTCTTTTCCCTTTTTTCTTATTCCTTTCCTGGAAAGAAAAACACTGCTGTTGAATGATCCTAAAGTTGTCAGTTTTTAAGTCTTACTGTCCTTGGCTTTTTGAATGATCAGTGCCATGTTAGGTACTTTGGACTTTGGTTGGAGCAAAACTAAGTGCCTAAAAAAGATAGTATTTGAACACTTTTGTAAATGCACAGTCTTGGTCTGTTTTGTAAAAGTCTGAATGCTTCTGTGCATCCTTCAGCCCTCCTGTTGTATTCCTGTCCCAGGCTCCTTGTGGGCTCTGGAACTGGTTACTGGGATGGACAGGGGCAACCTGAGCTGGGGCTTCTCTTGCTTGATCTCAAGCACAGTGTCTGTGTTTTGTTTCTTGGAGAAGGGAAAGGGACAGAAGGAGATAATTGAACTGTAAAACTCCTTACAGTTTTACAGTGTCCTCATGATAAGCGCATAAGTGAACAATTTTGAGTATGTTTTGTGATTTTCTTTAAAAATCTGATGAAAAATAAATTAAGTGTTTAAGAAGCTACATTTTTATATGTTATCCACTTGATGTCAATGACAGGAGCAATCTAGTGCAGAGCTTTTGCTTTTTAAAACACTGTTTTGCAGCCTACTTAAAAGTGATTTTCCTACATGTGGGAAATAGTGAAGTAATTAAACACATTTGGGTCTATGCATAAATTTTCTAAAATTAACTGTCTCTTTCACACTAATCTTTCTTGTCTTTAATTGGGTTGAAATGTGTGAAAGGGAAAAAGGTTTGATAGGGAACTATTTTTCAGAGAGTAGTTTAACTACAGAGCACATAGAGAAGTTGTTATATGTGCTTGGGATAGGGAGGCAGGAATTTTCTGTTAAAAGGGGAAATATTTTTGTATTGGTTTCTTCTGCATTGTTTTTGAGTAAATCATCTGCTGTTTTCATGCTTTTATATCTCTCACTCCAGTGGAGTAATTCAGCTGTGCTGCAGTTAGGAACAAAATATCCTCTCACCTGAAGAATTAAAATCCTTACTCATCAAGTTGTGGTTATCACTCACCACATCATTATAAATACACTTAATTAGTTTTCCTATTTCCGTTTTTGTTTCCCCAGCAGTTTGCCAACCTATTCACTAGCAGCAGTGCTGACTAACCTCTTCAGGCTTCAAACACATCTCATTAGTAAATGATTGCATGACCCACATGCACAAAAACTGAGAAGTCATTCTGAAAGGAGCCTAACAGAAGGATGCAGGATTTCAGGGAGAAATGGAGATGGCATGGAAACAGAGGTCACATTTAGGTGTGTATCATGCTGTAGCAGGCTACATGTAAAATAGTGGGATAAACAGTTGAAATACTTTGATTGTAGCCGTGGCTCTCTTTTTGGGTTTATTTACAGTTGAGTTCTTATCCCCTCTGTTCTCAGTGGAACTGTTTCCTGTTTGGAAATTCTTTTCCAGTACTGAGTAGGAAGCTAACTTATTTCAGGTGTATGTATATGTATTTTAACCCCGAAGCAAATGTTTTTGCACTAGGGAGCTTTTACCTTCAACTCCATCATCTTTGTTTTCAAAGTGTGTTTGCTGTTATAATAAACTCATTTTTTCAGTTAACTGTAATTTATGAGGCATATCTTGGGATCAACGTTCAGTCTTTCACCTGCTGTAACAAATTTGAGACACATGGTTATGCGTTTTGTATTCAACTTTTCACTTCCGAGTAAGTGATTAATCTTTCTCCTTGTCATGTTTTGTGTCACAGTAGCACTGTCATTTTCTCCCTCTGACAGCCTGACACTGTTTAAACATCAGTCTAATTTTGCATATAGGCCAGTTTAAGAGAAGGGAAAAAAGTCACATGAGGCATGTCACAACTTATTTTCAGAAGCAGCAGGCTTGCAGAAGGCACAACTTGCTCTGTTCTGTGTTGATTTCTGCTGACAGCAGGCTGTGGTGTTAAGCACATATAACAAAAATCAGTATTTCAGACAACAGAAGTATGTAGAGTACATATCTTACTGTGCAATGAAAAGGCAAAGCTTGTTGGAGGGGGGAGAAGGTGGTGGAGCCCATATATGACTGGTTTGTACTAGTATCTCTATCTTTTTAGGGAAAACGTCTGCTTTATGCCATGTGTTTTAAGAACTACAGTTTTCCTAATATGCAGTACATCCTGATACAATCCTTGCCCCCTAGCCTTCAGCATTTCAGTCTTCACCTTGAGAATGATGTTTGAATATGCTGACTTTACCCTTCTGTTTTGCAAGTTCACAATAAGTCAGGTGGAGGTCATGTCGAAAATAGAAATAAGTGATGAGTTAGGAATGGCTTCTGTCTCCCTCCTATGTATGAAATCTTGTGTGCTGTTCCTTACTGTATCATCTGAGGTACACGTGTGTGGCAATTTCTTGTGGTTTTGTCCTCCAAGAATCAGCATTTTATGAGAAAGTGGGAAAATCCTGCTGTTTTGTCTCTTTATAAACGAGTTATGTGATAATCTAGAAGCAACACCTATAATGGGTTGAAAGCATAGCTTTTGTTGAACTTTAACAGCAGTTTCCATATGTAACTGTGTGTATCAACGTTCTAGAGGCGTGTGGACATGCCTAGAAGAATAACTAACCAATATGTATGGTGGTAATACTGTCCTAATGAGAGAACATTTAAATACCATTGTATCTAGATATTTCTAGCAGAACAAGAGAAGACAGAAAAAGCTGAAAGCCTCTCAGAAAACTTTTGTCAAGGTTACATGTTAAATATAATTATTCTGTCTATTTTATAGCTGCTCACTTACCTTTAAGGCAAAGCTCCCCATATTTACCAGATTATAGTGACATTTAGATTACACAGGGAATAGAGTTGATAGTCTATGAAATATGTTGATAGTTCAAGGTTTTAACTAAAATCTGGTCTGTTCCATTTCCCTTCAAGTATCCTGAACTACCCCTGTGTCTCAGTATTGAGAATGAACAATTCAGGAAATGACCATCTGTAAAAACATCTTCAGCTTGATTTTATTTGTCTATCTCCTTACTTCAGCCATAGGCTTGAAATTCTAATTTTTCATTTTTATTTACTTCTCTCCTTTTGAACATTTAGAGTTCCAAAGGAAAGCTACAATCTAGGAATTTTTTGAAGAGTTTATTATAATCAGAAACAGAATTTTCAGTTGTACTTTCTGTGAGATCTCTCTCCAAGCATGGACAAGACAGACGAAGAAGTTGTGTTAATAAAGGAAGGAAAAGAATTCTTCATTCATCCAGTTTTTCAAATGCTTTTGCAGGATAGAAGTAGAAAACTTGATGTAGGTTGGAGGGTATTTGCAAAAAAAAAAAGCTACAGTGTCAGATCTGGCTACATGGAGTTCTCTACCGTGTGAACAGTATATGTAAATAATAAAATGCTTGGTGAATCCAAGAATAGCCTTTTCTCAGGAAGGATGATGTTCTGTACATTTTCTGTAAACAAGTTTTCTTTATTTAATGTAAGAATACATGACTGAAAGGTACCTACCATTTAAAGTTTAACTCTGGAAATTATATAGCAGGAAGTTTGTTTTAATATTTAGTCAGAGTTCAGTAATGGTGAAAATGTCTATTAACTGAATGTTATCTTTAAGGACAGGAGTGAAAAGAGAATTGGGAGAGAAAATCCTATGGAAAGTGGAAAAGACTTAATTCTTCATAGGAAAAGCTTTTTTGTGGTGTCTTATTGTCAGCTGTTGTGTACAGTTGTCTCATGGTCATTCCAATTTTCGATTTTGTGGCAGAGAACTGTTGTATGTGTATTCTTTTGTCTTGGAAGAAGTCAAAGGTGTAAGCTAAATAACTTGGAAATAAGGCTTATGCTTTTTTCCCTTAAATAAATATTGTTCTGTGTCTGTGATGAAGAAGGTAAATTTATCTTCTACCAGAGGTAGGAATCTGAAAAAACAGGTGGCTTGTTTTCTTATGAGTCTGACCTAGTAGTATTTTTCGCTTTCTGGTATGACGCAACGAACACTTTGTTTTTAGAGCTGCTGTTGTATGTTACCAAGCCTGGAAAATGGAGTAGTTTCTTGCAGGATCATCTAATCCAAGTCAATGCCTAAAGATGTGTAAAGGCAATTGCTTGTGTGGATTCAGTTCTTTCATCTTCCTTCTGGATTTCCCGTCCTGCTATGTACATACTTTCCTTTCTTCTGCAGATCAGAGAAAGAAAGTGTTGCCACTGAAAAGAGAGGTATGTCAGACTCCTTTGAATCAGAAATAAGCCTTTTCTTCTTCCCCCTCTTAGACTCTCTAGTATTAGCTGATCTCTCTTCTTGCCTCTCCTCTGGGTTATCAGGAGCTATTGGCAGGATCCAGTGTGTTACTCTGTCGGCTCAACACTTGTAAGATAGCCTGAACTGGGAGTGTCATCAAGGGGAACTTAGGGCCCTTAATCAGAGTGTGTTACTAAAGCTGATTTTTATTATGCTGGATGCGGGTTATTTGCCTGAGAGATTTCTTAAAATCTTCAAGGAAAATGAGGGAGCTAATGAAGGTCTTTGATGTTCTTCTTTAGAGAAGTTAACTGATGTTTGGGTTGCCCATAATTAATTTCATCCTTCAAATTAATTTTCACAAGCTTTCCAGATTACTAATGTTACAGTAGTTCATAGCTCTGGTCTTTCCATTGGGTATTGGTCTTAGCTGTAGCTTGGGGAAATTCTGTTTGTGATGGAGGGCAGCATGTTGCCATTTGATGGAGGAGTCAGCTGGCTTGGGAACAGCGTTGCTTTCTGGGTCTTGTCCAGTGTTACGCTTCTGTGTCCCTGTGTCCTAGTGGCTACACTGAGACATTTGCTCTTTTCTCCTTGTGTCTCCTCACGAAGATGTTAACACAGTTTATCAGAGCCTGCAGGCATATATGTGTCTAAAGAATGCTGGCTTAAAAAATGTAAGAGGGGTTTTGTTTATACAGTCTTCACTGATTCTGTTTGTAGTGAGTTGGTTTAAAACACTTTGCAGAATGATGGATGACAAGAGCATTGGACTCACCTTTAAAACTGTTATTATTATGTTACAAGTTGGCAGTTGATTCCTGTGGAGCCTTACAGTAATGGCAAAAGACTCTGCAAATTCCGTATCTTCCCCTTTTGCAAGAAAACTCAGAGATGTCAAATTTCATGGAACTATAAGCTGTTGTTTAAATGAGCTTGGATGCAGGTGGTTATAAAATCTGAATATTTAATCCTAGGATGGTATTTTAAATAACAAGATGAAATGATTTTTGAAAGCTCTTCTATTACATTATTCTTATGCTAGCCCTGTTCCTTGTCTTGAGTCAGCATCTTAAGATCAGTATGTGGTTTTGCTGTCTCTGAGGAGATTTTTTTCATGGTCTTTGGTCTCACCTGTCTAAAATTGCTGGACTGTGAACTGGGCTCTTCTTCGTTTAGCACACCTCCATGTGTGTGCTTTCTCTGTTTCGCTTGGGTTGCTTACAGTTAATTAAATTTATCATAAAGGAAAGCCCAATAGGAGCTAGTTTTAGATAAGTAGACTGAGTCAGCAGTTGTGTAACCAATATTTTAACACAGTTCTGTTATAGTATCTCCTTGTTCACTTAAATAGTTCCCTGAGTGGAGCAGCTGTTTACTTTTGTGTTTTGGGTAGGATTTCTTCACCTTTGAAAACTCTGTTGAAAAACCTGCAAATGTTCTATATTGTATTTATATTAAAAAATAGTAATATAAACGGAAAGGACTTTTACATAACCCAGAACTGTGGGTTCACTTGTGCTGAAATCACATTGGATTTTCTCTACAATTAGAGAACAAAGTGAAGATTGTGTGTTGTACCAAGTGGAATTATTTCCTATTGAATGAAATAGCTGGTTATTCCATAGGAAAATTTCCTTTGTGTCTGGGGCTTTGAAGTACAGTATTAGCAGAGGAAGAATAGAAAAGGGGAGGGTTTTTTGCCCATTGTAATGCAGTGAATCTCTTACCCTAGTGATGGCCCAAAGAGCCATGTTGCACTTAATCTCATCTTCTCTACCCCTTCTGCTGCTGGGCTGCTTCAAAATGACAGCAGTGATGTTCTCCTTTATATTTTCCCATTTTTCATAGACTTCCATTTCTGTTGAAAATAAAAGCACTGAAAGGTTATATTTACTCCTTGAAGAAATAGGGAGAGGTGGAAAGAACTCTTGACAGTTGTCCTGAGGCAGCAGAAAAACTAATAATGAAAGAAACAGCTCAGTGTCTGTAAAATGTCTGGTCTAAAATGAATACATCCCTCTGCCCTTCTTGGAGATAGGCTGGTTAATGGAATTCCAGCAGACTGGTGAGTGTTCTGGATGATAACTGTTACCTAAGAATAATAGTTATTGCTGCAGTGGGAACAACTTAATTTTAGTGTTAGCCATAAGCATCATTTGCATATGCAATAAATAATGAATTTGGAAGCAAAAAGACACATGATGTCAAGTGATGTACATATTTTCCTTTCCTATAGAATGTCCTGTCACAGTGACCCAGAACTTGGCAAGTTGCTTGAAGACATCAGTTCTTTTTTCAGAAGAACTGGAAATTGTACCCAGGCAGATGGAAACAGACAATGATTTAGATATAACTGTGCATCAGGACAGAGATTGTATTATTGGAATTTAAGAGTGCTTCCCTATTTATGAAAGACTTCTGGATCTATTCCTCTCTCCAAATTAGCAAACTAGAAATAATTTATTAGATTCTATTTTAATGTCCAATATTTGCTTTAGACAATAGTAAAAGAGAAGGCAGGCTCATCTTCAAAACAAGCACATTAAAATTAGAAACACAGCTATATAGAGCTGTCTAAGAGTAGTGTCTTCTCGATATAATCAGACAATAAAAAAGTGGGCTTGATGTGCCATTCCACAGCCTCTATAGCTTGCATTTAATAATTTATATATATATTTTTGTCACTGCTAGTCTGTAGAGACAAAAAGTAAAGACTAATGAGGCAGGTGAAGTTCTGAGAGCAGATTGAGAATTCTTTAAGCTTCATGATGCATGAGGCTGTTTTGTGATGATAAAACACAAGCAGACACTCGACAACATTCTTGGATTATTACATGCAGAATTTTATTAGGAGCTAGATGAACCTCTGTTCAGTCTGAGGATAGGTGGTTTGCAGATAGCTGTCTCCAGCTCCAGCCTTGGATGACAGACTGATGATGCATATAATTTAGAAAGACTGGAGTTTACTGAAATATTTATACTTCTACAGACTGTCTTGTTCCATGTGTACATGGAAACTGCAAGATTATTCTGAGAAGCTGGCCAAGCTTCAGATGTGTGTTAGCTGAAACTCTTAACTTCTACAGGAGACTGGGACAAGGAATGGCTAATACCCCTGAAATCAAAACGCAATAGAAGATGATGTCAAATCTTTATGAAAACTCCGTGGATATGCACATGGTCGTCTGTATTTGGGTTTATTTAATGCCTGTTGTATGTCTCTTAGATCCTTGGTCTTCCAATTTTTTTCCTGAAGTGTAATGAATGTGATTATTTCTTTAACACACTCTACTATGAGAAGCATTGGACACTGACTTTCCCCTTCTTGAACCATGCTAATTGAAGCAAAAATGCATCACAGAAAACAGGAGCATTTTTGTATTAAAGTATCTGCTTTACAGGGTTTTGCATTTTACTAAAGATGTGAACTGTAATACTTTTGTGAGGACATGTATTTTGAAATAAAATAATGATCTATGCAATAGATTAAAAAATGGAGTTATGTGTAAACCAGATTATTGTCAAGTAAGTAACTAGAATTAGGTAGAATTTGTAGATACTTAAAAGGAATAGCGGAGTTGAGTCTGCATGTGTGTGAAAATCCAGCCTCAGTTACATGTCACTGCTGTAAGGCCTATTAACATAGTTACAGTATGTATGAACTTCTTTCATTAATTTCAAATAAGCTCAGTTTTTCCCTCCTCCCGTTTTGGTTTTGTTGGATTGGCTACGGCTTCAGGAGCTCTGCGGTGCCCTTGCCCCTTGTGCTAGGTGACGTTGCACATACTCCCTTGGATTTAGCCAGCTCTGCTGCCCGGAAACCAGCCCTGTGTGAGGGTTGTTCTCTCACCACCCCTGAGTGTGGGCCGCTGGTTTGTTACAGTTTGTTACAGAACCATTTAATATTGATGCTTCATTTATAAAGAAACTGTTTCAAAGGCGCTGGGTTTTGGTTTTTCAGCACTTGCTTCACGGCTGTGGATTTTTGCTGTTATCCTTATTGCTGTTTGTGTGAGCAATGCCACTGATTGTGCAGAACTGTTCATGTGGACTATTTAGCCACAGTGTAATTTCATTTGAAAACTCTACTAATAATATTTTTTCCTTCAGCAGGTTTACATAAAAACTGTGTCTATTGTATGTTCCTTGTCCCCTCTCACATATTCCTCTACCTGGAATATGGAATATGTGTCCATTTTGCCATTGTTTTCCTCCTCCCTCACTAGCTGGATAAACAATTTCTTTTTGCTCTGTAATGACTGTAAAGAAGATGTAATAATATATTTATGCTTGTGTTCTGGAAAAAAATGTGTAAATGTTCTGTATTTTATAAATATTGGAGGAAAAAACCTCAGCCTCTCAGGGATTTGAGATCACAAGCGTTGTTTTTCTGAAATTGCATGAGGTGTGGATCTGTATTTTTCTTTGTCCTGTAAATGCCAGTAGTGCTTTGCTGTTTTCTGCAGGATTTTCATTTGTATTTTGAGAGTTAAATAACTTCTTCTATTTTTTCTTGATCCATCACTGTAACCACAGTAACCATTTTAACTGTGTTTGATTTAGTCCCAGTAGGCAAGTGAAAAATTAATATTTAGGGCAATTCATAGGCAAAGCAAACTTATCTTCTCATCCCAGAGGATTTAAAAAATGAATTAATTAACTATTGTTGACTCCAAATTTGGTGTATTATTGACAGGTTAAAAGTTGTTTTTTTGTGTTTTCAGCTTTTTAACTAGCTATGTAATCTTTCAACCTAAGAAATACACAAAAAGCCCCAAAAGAGCTCTCAATGAAACCAGTGTTGTAGAAGTGCCAAATCTAACAAAGACCGGAAAGCTTCCAGTAAGTAAAAGAACTCAATGAAAGCCAAACAGCCTGCCCCCCAATTGGTCTGCCCCCCAGCAAGGAACTCGGGTTCATTTGACCTTGTCTTGATAGTGCTGTTGGAGATGTGAGAAGCCAAAAGGTCATAATATCCAGCAAAACATAAGAGTGGTTTCACTCCAGGTAGCATTTGCTTTATATCTGTATGCTCTTAATATTGGCTATCAGGCTCATATTAGAACTCTTGCATTTATTTTTGTTGTTTCCAGCTCTGATTTCGTTTCTACATCACAAGCAAGCTGCAACTCCTCTAACAGTTATATTACATATAATGTTATATTAGATGTAATATACGTAATAGAGATGAGCACGTCTATGTGCTGTTAATATATGATAACTAATATTTCTCTGTATATATAAAATACAGATATATATATACAGTTGTGTAATACAGAATGTGTTATGTTAGATATGATATTTATATCACAGATACATGAAAGACAATATCAGATTTATAACAAATAGAATAGTGCACAGTAAGATACAGCATACATTATACATCTTGGTGTATAGGTATCCAAATAGATATACACAATATTATATCTATTGATATATGAATTTATATTGGTAATGCAATAATGTATCAGTCATCTACCTGATCCACATGCAGGCTGAAGTTTGGCATGTGTAAGGGGAAGGCCCTCTAAGTGGGGTGAAAGTTCTTAGCTCATGGAGAAACAAAAGTCTTTGTTTCCCATAGTAGCATTTGTTAACACATATGCAACTTCCATAATGCCACAAATGCATTTGCAAGTCAGAGAGTTTTGGAGATGGAAGGAGTCTCTTACTCACATGAAGCATGGCAAATACAAAGGAACTGGTCACAAACATTCAAGGTGGGGTTATCTTTTGCACCACATGCTTTAAAATAGTACTTTGATAGATATATAGCCTGACTGCATTTTTTTTTTTAATTTTTGAACTTCTAGCTGCTTAAATGTTTTCTACAATACTCTTCCATTTTCTTCCCAAGCCAATAGGAACATATAATACTTGGGAGTGATTAATGATAATTACTATGATGTATTATTCTGTGTGGTTCAGTTAAATGCAAAATAAAGAAAAACATAAGAAAAAAACCTGAAAATCACAATGCCAACACGAGAGCAGCAATTTAGAGAGGTACAAGTGCATTGTATTTTTTTTAATATGTTAGCTCTCTTGACAGGTATGGCCCCATACTTTGATCTGCTGATGAGCTTTAGTTTTTACCTACTCTAGCAGTTTGTTCCTAAGTGCCCTGCGCAGTACGGATACTTGTTTTGTTTGTCATCTCAACTCAGGAAAGTTCCAGGGAGGCTAATGCAAGATCACACTCACCTTGGAGGCATTGGAGAGGAACGGTGGGAACTCTGCTGTGCTGGCAGCTGCCGTGGGCTGTGGCTAATTGGGCAGCTCATGGACAGGGGGTTTTTGCTCTTGCCAGAGTGCAAAGTGTCTTGGTTAGGAAAGGTATCTGCGACCTGGGCAGGACCTCCTTTGGAATGGAGAATTCAAACCCCCTCCCTCCGAATTATTAAAACTTTGATATTAAGTCGGCTCTTAGGCAAAGATATGGAGATAGGAATGACAGCTCTTTACTAGTATGTATAACGAAGGAAACAAGCAACAACTACACCATTAATGATAAACAAACCCAGGAACCTCGATGGGGCTTTTGTTTCACAAAGCCCGGGGCAGTCTGGTCTCGGTGCAGGGCTCTGAGAGCACCAAGCTGGAACGGTGGAGAATCCCGGGCTGATGGGTGGGATGTACCAAAGCTCCGCGGTGGTAGCTGGAAGGGCAGGGATGTCCTGGCAGGGCAGGGCAGTGCGGGGATACAGCGGATCCAAAGCGGTGCCGAAGGAAAGCAGCAGCGGTGGGACAGGGCTGGCCCAGCTCCGGCAGGGCAGGAGGAGGAGAGCACAGAGTTCTGGGCACAGGAGGAGATGATGGGAGATTTCCTCAGGACCAGACCCGGTGATGGCAGTGAAAAACTCTTCCCGCAGCACAAGCGGCCTGACCGTCTTCTCTCTCCCATGCTGAGAGCAAGAGAGAAAAGCTGCCCCCATCCCTGCCCTTTTTACCTGCCCAAAACCTCGAGGTATCTCTATTTTTTCCTCAGAGGGAAAAACTCAGAGACCAAAAAAGGGTTTAGCCCAGTGCTTCACTCTCCTTTGACCATTTCCTTTGTTCTGATCAAGCACCCATAAGCACCCAGTAATTAGTCTCCTAGCAGCTTTATGGAGAAAAATTCTATAAGTAAAAAAACCAAAACCCCAAATCTAACCCCCAACACAAAGATGGAACATAAAGTCACAGCTTTATCTGAAAATCTGACGTTGTTTTGTGTCGTTGGACACGCAATGACACACATACACAGTGTTTGGTGAAAGGGCATGAACTATTTATTACAACATCTGACTCTATAGTATTTCTGTACAGACCAGGGACTGGGGGAGAAGGTTGACACCTCTCCCATCCCATTGGTCAAGACAACTGTCTATCAGCTGTCCATTCCTCCAAGAGGGGGAATGTAAACTATCTTTGTCTTAACAAAAGCATTGCTTCTATTTATAACACCTGTGTGTGAGAAAGCGAAGAACTATGAAAATATCTAAAAACTACGAAGCACATCAGAAGGCTGAAAAATTAAAGCAACAGTTTTGTTTGCTGCTTCACTAGGTAATGAATATATTGGGATTCTCTGCTTTACCAGGAACTTGGTCTTCGCCTAATTAATCATTAAAGGTTGTTAGCATACTGTGGTGGAGCTTATTATTAGAGCCTGCATATATTTCAGAGAGCTGTGACCCCTTCACGAGTAACTATAGAAACCTCAGCAACCATAGCCATTAGCTTAAACTATGGAGTTAATATTTTTGAAGAATATTAGCCAGAGTCAGTGGCTAATAATTTTGGTGTCTAAAATGATGAAGATTGTAAAATTCTTGTTATTTAATTTTGAGTAGCAATGTGATAAAAGGACTGTCAGTTTGCACAAGTTCAGGAATGATAGAATACTTGCATGATTTACTAGACAACACTAAAAAAGCTCTTAGATACCTTACATTTTTTCCAAAGCTTTTGTGTGGAAACACTATGCCCATGCCCTTTCTGCCAGATTCACAATTTAAGGGTAAAATTTACTGAAACTGCAAATAAAATGTCTGTAGCATTTCTGTTTTGCTTTCAGTATATTTCTGATATGTGTTATTTCTTAATGTTAGACTTCATTTACACGGGTAATTGAGGTACTGAAAGAAATTCTGTGTCAGTTTGCAAAACGGTGGTAGGAGCAAGTACTGCTGAAATGGAAGGGGGAAAGAAGAAATGTCAAATGTGAATATTGTTGTACAACATGACAGCCTGTAGGAATAGCAGGTTTGAAAATAGAATTTGTGTATTTGTACAGCTAGTGAGATTGAGTTATTACCAGCCTGTTTTAGAAAAATGAAGCTGCTTTTTATGTGGCGGGGAGAACCCAACTCAGCCCTTCATGGTTTAAATTGCTCTATAATTTGTCTGAAGTGTAGAAGGAAACCTGATTTGAAGGGTAGAAGTATTCAAAAATCTTCTTACTGTTTCATGATACTTATAGCACAGGCCTGTGTGGGGAGATAGGTTACTGGAACACAGCAGTGATAATCATGATGGTTTCTGTGTTGCTGTAGCTGGGAAATGCAGGGAAGAGTGTGCCACAACATACTAACAGGAAATGAAGATGCTGTTTAAGCATGTTAAGGATGGATTTTGTCCTAGTTGAGAGAAAGAGAAACTAACTTGTTTCAGCAGTGGTGTTGTTTTTAAGGAAATAAATCCCAAGCCATTGCTTGTGCTTTGAACCAGATAAATGGTTTGGGCAAGGCTGTCCTCTGTGTTTGTGAGTAATGGGGATACAGGGAGCAAGGCAGTGGGCAGAAATAGAACTTGTTTTGATGGCAGGATCAAAATGTTGAAACTAGCCAGTAGGAAGAAACGCCTGCGTTAACTCGGCATAAATGTTGTCTCACTTGTGAGTCATTGAGCTGTTAGAGTAATTAATGCTGTCATTATTTTGTTTTTCTGCTCTTCTCTCTGTGTATCTCATATTATATTGCAGGTTGTTGAGTCTGCAGGTGTTTTCCTGGCAGGATGCCACTGGCTTACTGAGGCAGGACTGGGCGCTGACAAAGCAGTCCCTTTAGCTGGTGTGTCTCCAGGGTACCTTCACATAAATACTTTGTATGAAATTGTTGCCTCCCTGAACTGATGTTGAGGGAGACAAATTTAATTCTTACAGATATGTTAATCTCATAGTGATGTTTTAATAACTGGAACATGTATAAATGTGAGATGGGATGTTGAGTTGGGCAAAGTTTGCAGGTAGTGTTTTTCATCACTGCCAGCATTTTAAGGGAAATCTGTCTATCAGAACTGTGGATTTCAAAAGCTGTGTTTTTATTACAGCATAACCTGGAATAGTGAAGGTGCTTAAAAGGAATGAAGATAAACAAATGAATATAAACATGGAATGTGGCAGAACGTGAAGACTGGTAGATCAGTTCCCAAAACCCCATTCTGCTGCACCCAGGTCTTAGTTTTGTTTTTGGCTCAACAGCCCTTGAGGGCTTCTTGGGTAACACCAAATACACTGGAATCCCAAGTGCCAAAAGGAAAGTTTTTATGCAGCCTCCAAGGTTTGTGTGTGTATGTTCTCCCTGCTTTCCCTGGGAAGGCTCAGCCTCTGGATGATCCATAGGAGAGACTCTGTGGGGACAGGGGCGAGGGTGGCAGAGAGTTTTCTGTGTCAGCTGCCAGCCCTATCCTATGCTCTGCACAACTCACCGCTGCTCAGTGTGTTTACAGGCTGCCCAAAATGAAATGCAGCAGCCAGGAGAGTCCACCTGGGAGCCTTTTATCCTACTGACCTGTCAAACCCTTGGGAAGGATAATGATATACAGTAATTGCAAATCTACAATGATGTGCATGTGTGTTTTGTTTCGTGTGCTCCTCCAACTTGCTAAATCAGGAGACTGATTTCTTATGTACCTTTTAACTGTTGAATCTGCCTTCCTTATGTCCACATCCTCCAAACAACAAGTCTTTGTTTTGCTGGGTTTTATGTCTTTCAGCCTTTCTGGAGCTGAAGGTTGCAGCAGTTAATTAGCACTTGTGTGTGTATGTTAAATATTCTGTAGCATTTAGGCATTGGATCGTCATTAGAATTGTGCAAAGATTTATTTATGTTATAACCCTCTGCAAAACTTTTTAAAAAAAAAACCCAAACAAAACAACAGCAATTTATCTTTTCTTTGTTAAGGCATGTTCTCTGCTCTCAGTTCAGCCTTTGGATCACCAGGCTAACTGACAAAATAGTCACATTCTTACTTGAATCCAGTACATATTTGACATAGAACGTTATTGATACGTGTATTTTTCTATGAATATAGTTTCTCAGTAATAGAAAGTGAAGATTTTGGTGCTCATTCTCAGTGGGTTTCTTGAAGAACCATACTGAATAAAAACAGGCCTTTTGCCAGGAGCCTGTGCTGCAATGGGGAAGCAAGTGGTGCAGAAACTAGGACTGGCTTTCTTGAATTAAAGTGGGCTCACTGGTGTTAATACAGTTAGGTTTTTGGTTTTCTTTTTCATTGCTGTACAAATATAATAACAATGTCTTAGGCATTTTTAAAGTAAAAATGTAGATAGTGAGATGTGTTAGATCTTCTTTATTGAAGACTACAATATGAATATCAAACCTGATCTGTTTTTTATATACTACTTTCATCTGTAGGGATATTAAGGGGGTACTTATTGTGTTTATGTGATCAACAGTCTCCAAAATAATTTCACCAGTGACTTCATTAATCCTATTCAGAATGCAGTGATGAAGGGAGAAAAAGAAAAAAAATTCCACTAAAGAATAATTAGCAGAATGAAATAGAGTTAGTAGGTGTGACATCCAATTATTTTCTCCCCTGGAGATAAATATCAAGTCAAGGTTGGCTATTACAATTGGAGTGTAGTACCTCTGCTGCTTCTGAGTCAGGCAGAGTGAGAAGTAGCCATGTTGTGTGAAGAAAAAAGGTCATGTCTCTGACTGCTGTGGTTAATGCATAGTTCGATTCAGGAAGGGGTTAGCCACTTCTGATTGCTGCTCTAATGAGGACTTCCCTTCGTAAAAATCCTTGTTTTAGGAGTTGCGACATGGAATGATTGATTTTGATAGTCTTCTTGCTCTATGGATGGAAGCCATATGCAGAGATTTTTAAAAGACTTCTGTGTTCCAACACAGCATCTTTGAGGGCTAAAACTGAAGCGCAGCATTGCTTCCACACACCAAAGGATTTCTGCTAGGCTTTCCTTCTAAGAAGGCAGTTTTAAATCGTTTCCCTTCCATGGCTGTGTGATAGCTGGTTTCCCTGGCCCATTGAAGGGGTGACGTGGGGTGGGAAAGCTGGCTGTGACAGATCGATATCAGATTAACGGTGTGTGTGAATTGACCTTACCCCATGAATTGCAACCAAATAGTCTTCTGCAATGTGTTAGGCTGTTAAAGACATGGCTTTGTCTGTGAAATATGAGAGATTTTCTTTTCCCTTCATTAAAATAATAAGAAAAGACTTTGCTTTTAATAGCTGGTGTCCTTCACTTGAATCTTGTTTGGAAATTCTGTATCACTTCCTCAAGCTGATAATATGCCTTTATTGTGTATATTTGGTGTTCTTTTAATTTCACTGCTACCTTGGGATATATTTCTTATGTTCAGTTTCGGCCATGACGGTGTCCAGATCTTTTTTTCACCCAGAAAAGTACAGATGTTTTGTCCTTTCTTGTTTGTTACTTAGTGTTGACCAATTAATTCTCAGACTTCTGACAAAACACGGTCTATTAAGGAAAGCTTAACTGTTTAAATAACTATCAAAAAGTGTCACAAGTACCTACCCATGTAAATTATGGTTTATGGAAAACTGTGTTTTGTTGGAGAGAAGATTCATTACTAAACAGATGTAGAATTAGGTTAGAAAGTGTAAGTAGATGGTATAATTGTCTGTTGGAAATAAATGAAAAACACTGTTAATTGGGTTTTCTATCATGTGAAAATGGCCTGTTTCTCACCAGCTAGTTATTCTTCCACTCCTTATTTTTAAATTTGTGTTGAATTTACTGTTTTCCCTATGGACTATTTTTCTTTGAACTTTTACAGTTTGTAGTGTATATAGTCAGCACTTTCTTGAGTGAGAGAGGTGGTTCATTGATGTGTTTGTATAGCTCTGAGAATTTCATGATTCTTATGAGATGCAGAAATACTTATAGTGGTTTCTTAATGTAGCTTTGGTATTCCTTCCAATAAAGTATTCCGCTACTCAGACTCTGGCTTAAATTGTGTTATATTAAATGCAAATGTGTCATGTAGGCAAGTGGAGATAGATTATCATAGTATGATAGAATTGTTTAGGCTGGAAAAATCCATCATTGTTGGGCCCAACCATTAACCCAGCACTGCCAAGTCCACCACTAAACCACATCCCTAAATGCCACATCTACACATCTTTTAAATACCTCCAGGGATGGTAACCTCACAACTTCCCTGGACAGTGTGTTCTGATTCTTAATAACCCTTTTGGAATTATCCAATGCTAATTCACAATCTGAACCTCCCCTGGCACAGCTTGATGCCATTCCCTCTTGTGCGGTTGCTTCTCACTTGAGAGATGAGACCACCTCCCACCTGGCTACACCCTCCTTTCAGGCAGTTGTAAAGTGATAAGGTCCCCCCTGAGCTTCCTTTTCTCCAGGCTAAACACCCTCAGCTCCTCCTCAAAGAACTTTGTGCTCCAGACCCTTCCCTGGCTTCACTGCCTGTCTCTGGACACACCCCAGCACCTCAGTGAAAACGAGTTTGGTTGACAGGGGGTGTTGAGAACTGAGCAACAGAGATTTGGTACCAGGCAGTAAAACTGTAGAGTGAAGAGGCACTGAGACAGGGGTGAGAAAGCTGGCATTGTTCATTTGGAGGAGGAAAGCTGTTAGACTAATGGGAAAAACACCCCTCCTCACACAAGCAGTCTTGACAATGCGTAGATGCTTTAATGCAATTTAGAGGATGGATGTCATATTTGATTAGTTTGGGTGCAATATTGAGTTCTTAGAGCTTTCCTTGTCTGTATATTTGGGTCATTAGTTTTACTAGTAACTATCTTCAGTGGTGGTTTATTTCTTGGAAACAAACATGAGATTAAGGACCTAACTCACATGGATGAAGCTCAGGGTTACCGAGAAGTTACTGTATCTAGAACTAATGCAAGCAATCTCACCTTACTGCTGCCTTGGAATATTTTTTCAGGCTTCTCAGTGTAGCTGCAATAAATACATGGAGTGTGGGGAGTCCAATAAGTATTCAGTGTTGTGCAGGAAATAAGGTTACTAAATAGTGGGTTTGTGCAAGTGACTGTTAAAAGCCCCCGTTCCACAGTGTTTATATTTTTATATGTAGAGCTTGCATATAAAATCACATAGATCAGAACAGACGTTTTTTACTTGAGTGGGGATAAAAGACAGCTCTGACTAACAATAATGTTTCTCCTCGCTGTAAAAAGCTGTAAAGTAATTGTATGCCTTTGAATTATTTGTAACAGAATGCTTGGCAGAGAGTTGTGTACAAGTACCTCTAGGGACAGTGGAATTCCATCTGGTCAAAATGGGTGTGTATGTTAGCTGGAGAATATAATGAACTTGTTCAAAATATAGTTTGCTCTACATGATTTTTATTTGGCAGATGATAAGTGACTCATCAATTTTGTATGGCCTACCAGATCAGATTCGGGATATTGTTTAGATATTTTTTTACCTGAGAATGACCCATGTTTTCTTTTTTTTGCAATTTGTTTCAGCAGACTTCAGCCACATACTTTTCGATTGCTTCAGGACATTATTTCAAGTTTTACTGTAGCTGTACTTTGAAAAAGTCAACAGTAAATTTTAAGGAGTTCATTTAGTTTAAAATACATCATGTAATTGTGGTCTGTGCAAAAGACTATCATATCATCCTGCAATGTTTTTCCAAATCTGATACTGATTTTGCAGTAAATTTGGAATACAGAAAAGCTTTAGCTTTTCTTTTACTACCATTGTAGCTTCCTTGATTTCTCCTCTGCCCTTAATGAGAAATGGAACAAGTGGCTTTCCACCTTTGTGCTGTCTCTTGTGTTGTCTATACATATCTATCTATGTAGCCACTCGCACAGCAAAGCAGGGTCTCCTAGAGCTAGTCCAAATTCTGATCTTTGTAAGAGAATGCTCAATTCATACCTGCCAATGTATCTATACCTGTAAGAGTGATTTTTAGCTCTTTTCTTATGCTAACCAATTCTAGAATTTATAGTAGAGGTACTACTTCTCTTTTAAGCCCTCTGAATTTGTGAAAGCAAATTAAAAATGATGGCTCCTATCTTCCAGTGAGAATGTTTCATTTCATAATGTTTGCCCAGGTGTAATCCCAAGTAGATTGTAACTCCAGTTGATCGCTACATAAACTGTTGGTAAGGACAGGCCCAAGGAAGGATTTTGGCATGCTCCCATAAATACCTGGAGTCTTATGAGAAAGGTTGCTGTTTTTCCAAAGGAGGAGATTGTGATTTGCTGGTTTGGGGAAGGTAAAATTTTGCTCACACTTCATATCAGTCTCTTCCCATTGTACGTAGTTTATATATAAGATGGAGTGGAGGGTGGAAGAAAGGGGAAAAGAGCAAAGCATTGCTTTAAGAACACAAATCACCCAAAAAGACCATGACACATACTTATTTCAGACTTGCTCTGAAGAATTAAGTAGTAGACCTTTAGTTGTGGAGGAAGGGCATACTGGCTTTTGTACATTTCATACTTTCCCACCAAAGTAAGCCTTAACTAGCAATTGTAGAAAGGACTGTAATTCATTAATAATATTTTTTTTCTGTCCAGTGATGTTTTTCCCCAAGACCAGATGAGTTCAGGATCCTGCTTACTTGCTACTTAAGTAAAAGCAGTTTCATGGTGTTAATACTCTGCATGTAGAAATTTTTTCCCCTTTGGAGTAAGTCTACATGGTGAAAGAAGGAGGAGGCTGACTGGGTGGGCCCTTGTCACAGTTCATAGCATTTAACATATAAAATGCAATCCACCCTAATGTCTAAAAATATTAAGGCTATTGACTACAAATTTAATTATAATGTAATATGTATGGTGTAAGAATTGGCTTAAAAATACTGACAAGTCAATATGGAGTCACTTAAATACTTGCTATCATTGTCAAGAACTTGGAAGGGTTTTGGTAAGAATTCCCAAGTTTAGACAACTGACATTTTTCTTTTGATTCAAGCAGACCTGGCAGGTGTCAAGACTTCATGGAGAATGCAGAGGGAAGGGTAGTGTGGAGACTTGAAAGGAGTGCAAGTAGCTAAGTGAGGGAGAAGTCTGCTGTGTCCCCAAATGCCCAAGGCAGAGGTGTCACCTTTAGCCCATTAGCAGTAGAGTTTAGAAATGCCATTTCTTCTTTCACGTACAGCAAAACTAGAAATCTATAATCTGACACTGAGTCTTGAAGGTCTTTTGGGACTCTGTCCACACAGGGGACATGGATTTTTCCAGTGAAAGCAAAGTTAAATACTGTGACACGTAAGAACACATGAATGCCTGTGCAAGGAAGTTGTCTAGCTATGAAGTCATCATTCCCCAAAAAGAACTCATCCCTTTTTAAATCTGATTTTGAGATAATTGCTGAGAATATTATTTCTTATAAAAGGTTATGAGATTTGTCATGTTGACCAAACACACCTGTAATCAGCATAAGAACAGTTTTATTCTAATAGCTGAGTCTCCTAATTAGAATTAGCATTAAGTGGTACATTTTCCTTGTAACCAATTTAACATATATCTTCAACTTACAGGAAAAGCAGTAGTATAGGAACTAAAGAATTCTTGGAAACAAGTTGTGATTGTCTGTTCCTACAAGTATAAACTGAAATTCTACTAAGACTTTGTAGCTTTTCCTTTCTTTCTCAGTTGTCTTCAGGCATTTGGTTTAGAAGAATTCAGTCAAGTTCTTGTCTTGTGGATTGAAAATCAATACTCTCTCCCCATTAATTCACTTTATTTCACTTAATACAAAGTATTTCTATGTTTTTTTTTTTTACTCTTAGTATTAATGTTTATAGACTATAAAATACATAATACATATAGGCTCAAATTTTTCATTTTACCAATAAATTTTTATTAACCTATGGTATGTTCAATACCATAGCTGGTGTAGATAATGCTTTGCCCAGTTTCTCAAAAGCTTCACAGAATAGGCAAATACTATTGGGTTAGGAAATGAAAGACCATTATACCAATTTTCTGTCTCTTTGGATTTTTTTTTTAAGCTTTTCTTCCCACTGGTAGTTAATCATTTGGTTAGTCCGAATCGTGTACAGATGTTATCGTTAAAACTTTGTTGTAAGGGGTGGGGAGTAAGCGTAAGAGATAGTATGCTTTGATAGAAGGGCAAAAGTATGATGTATAGATACATGGTAATTTATTGTTTGACTCTTCTCCGGATTTTAATATTCTGGCTTTTTTGTGCAGTACGCATGAGTTCTCACAAGTGAGCCACTTTAGGCTGTCAGTTTGACAAATGGTGCATATTAGTTTTTAAAGCTTATTTGTAGCTTCATGCTGTCTTTGAATATGTTCTTTTTTCTGTGGTGTGTCTAAGGTGCTTCTTTAACATCACTTGAAATGTTTGAATATTCACTAATATTTTTGTTTAGTTAATTTAACTGTCATGTTCTCACATCTTAAGAGAAAAATCTAACATGACAGAGCACTATAGGCTTTTTTCCTAAGGATTAGGTTCCTTAGGAACCTTGCAGTGTTTTGAAGGAGTCTGTTCAAATCTGTACTTTCAGTACACTATTCTTTGGCTCCTCTGCAAGATGGTTATTGAAACACAGATGTCTGTTATGATACATTGTAAAGGTATCTGCTTTACTAGATGAAAGTGTCCTGCTCTTCTGTGGGGGTACAGTTAATTAAATCAGCTTAAAAGAAACAAGTGTCTGTCTTTGAACTGTGTTCTTTTGCGTGTTAGCAGTCACTGTGCTCTCCTTGTTCAGTGGGAAGAGGTTGTGGGTTCTGCAATAAAACCCTCTGCAATGGAGGTGCCAGTTTCCTTATACCTCCTGTTCTTGCCCAGTGGCCTCTGTGGTTCTGGGATCACAGTATGAAAGGAAATCAATGAAATTCAGTCATTCCCAAAGTTTAGCATGCGGAGATGTTGTAGAAATTCAAATACAGTAAATACCATAAACTGCTTCTTCTACATGGTTTATGGAATGTGCATGACAATAGAAACATTTTGTTTTGTTTTCTGCCTGATGCCTTTGCATCCTGTTTTGGGAATTTTTTTTTTTTGTTGTAGCATTATAGGGCGAATATTCAGTTTGTTGATTCCATCCTTATTAATGGTTATAATTACCTTTGTAGTTCTTCTCTACAATTGCATCATGTTTGCCTTTTCCTGGTAACATCAGTGAATATCAGTTTATAGACATGTAACTGCGGCAGCCTGTAAGAAGCTGGTGTGTGTTTGTTTCTTGCTGTTGAGGGATCTGTGGAATTTCTTGCTGATACTCCTCAGCATGTGGTATTTCCTATAAAGCCAGTCATCCCTCACCGTGCCTGTGTGCTTCCTCAGCAGGACTAACTTGTGCTCTGCTGGATCAGAGCATATGGAGAATTCACAGGTGCTTGTCAAGCCCCGGCTCTGGAGACTTTGAGGAGAGTTTGATAGCAAATGCAGCTATCAAAAGGACAAGACATCAAACTCTTTAAATGTTTAAGGCTTTTTTGTGTCTTATTTCCAGTTGCTGCACACTGGTTTCTTAATAGTGCCATGCTTTAGATTTTGGTAGGTTGATGTCCCGTGGGATGTCTGAGTTAACAAGGGTGTGATGGAGTTTACATCAGCAGCTCCTGTCAAAACAGTATGTTGCAAGTGCTCCTAATTTTCTTATTGCTGAAATTTTTTTCCATACTAGTGTTTAATCATCATATTTTTCTTTATGAAAATATGAAAGCCAATAAAGTAATACTAACAGGCTTTACATTTCCCAGTTCAGGATCCTGGTCCTGATTTTTCTGTGTATCTTGTATCTGTGATAAGAGTTTCTTGAAGCAGTATTGTTGAGAGTGCTCTCAAACTGGGAGACCAGATAGTGTGTTATCTATTCATTGCAGCAGCACAGTGTCTTGGCTTCACAGTCTGAGCTCTTTTTTTTTTCAGAGGACAATGTGGACCCAGAATCAGTAGATTTTAGTATCAGTGATGAATTTACTATTGCAGTGCAATAGTAAATTTTTTTTGAAAGCCCAGAACAGGTGCCCTGAGGATGAAGGTGGAAAACCTGAGCAAGGAAAAACAAAATTTTTGTTAGGTAGGGGAGCTTTGCACTGCATTGGAAAGCAGTTCTGGCATAGCTTCCTTGTGTGTGTCTGTGTTTGAAGTGTGGAGAGAATAGCAAGGAAATAGATTTTCAGAACACCACTGAGCTTGCTTGTGTTACAAGCTGTTTCCATTTCTTTTTCTACTGATAAGCAACATGGTGCTTTACCAGTGATACTTCCCCTACTCCTCTATTCTCTCTAGATCAGTGTTGACACTTGCATTGAATTAAATGGTTCAGTGAAGAGCATGAGCTTAAGACTCAGTGAGTGATAAAAATTGACTTCTAAAGATGAGCAGTGCTGCACAGGAGGCAATTGGATTGGAGTGCTGGTGGGTAAGTCCTTTACTGTTACCTAAGTGAGTAAATAAAATTAAATAGTGGGCATTTTAGTGAGATCCCTCCTAGGCCTTTCATGTTCCTTGCCTGCAATAGTTTCTTCTGTTTTTCACCTATATGTTATATACATAAATCAGTTTCCAAATAATTTGGTGAAGACTTGTTACATATGTGCCAAGCTTGGTAAGAGAAAGTAAACCCTGATCTCAAAATGTATCTGCTGCATTTTCAAAAGAAAGGTCAAAAAGTATTTTTTGTTAGTTTAAACCTGAGTTTCTGAATGTGCCTTGAACATCTTACTGAAACAATTACATGATTTTTTGGATTAACTCAATGCTCATGCTACAGGTCAGACAATTATAATACATAGTCCACAACGAAACTTTGAAGTACTATTTGGTAATATTAAATAAACTTGTGTATGTTTGTTGGTAGCTTGAGAACTCATTCTTAAAACTTCCTCGAATTCTGGACTTTGGTCTTTATCCAGCAGACATGTTTGCACAGTGTTAAGTAGGAGATAAGCCGCATTTGTTTCAATGACAGAACGCTGAAGCCTGGAAATCCTGTCACTCCTGAATTCATTGTCTGGTTTCAGCTCTTGCTCATTAGATTGCACTCTTAGTGCTTCTACTTGGAAGATTGGTACTCAACAGTAGATATTGTCAATTAGGATGATTGTAAGATCTGATGGCGTTTGAAGTTTTATGTGGGAAAATTTCAGTAAGTTTATTAGTCCTTCTGTAGCTGCAGGGTGCCACGAGTAGTAGCAGTAGCCTCAGCATGCACGTGCAGTTTGTGCCAGACAGTGTGTTGTGGTTGGTGTTGGTGCCATAGCTGTTCCCATGAATTTTCCCATGATGATTGTTCTGTGAATACTTCAGAGGAGGAGCAGGGGTGAATTACTCTTTGTGAGTGTTTTTTGAGTATTTCAGGGTTGGGGTGTGTGTGTGTGTTTTTGTTTTATGAGTCTAGTGCCTTCATACAAATCCTTTTCTGAAGATAAGGCTTGACTATGAGGCCAGGCTTCCTTAGGTGAGCTCTTTCTAGAACGTGTGAGGGAACATGTTTGGCCGTGTCTCCTGCATGGTGGAATAGACTTGCTTGGAGCTACCTGCTGACACCACCTGGCTTCAGACTGGCAGTCCCCTCCTGCCTTTCAAAGGCTGCCAGACCAGCTAAAGCAAAAGGACCAGAATTAGATTTAATTTTATCAGCTGCACTCCATTCAGAGTGTTTGAAAACAGTACAGTGAAGCACATTTCCACTTAAATACTTCTGCTTTTAGTGTAGCAACATTAATAAATGCAGTAATTTTAGAAATTAACTTCCTTATATTCTGAAGTTGTTAGGAATAATGCATAAAGCACAATGAGGCATATAGATAAGTGAAGTAGCATGGTTTAAGATGCTGCATTCCCAGAAGTCATGTTAATTTCAAAGGAAATTTAATATGTGAGTAACTCACTGTGAAGACAAAAAAACCTTAGAAATTGTTACTTCAAAAAGTTTTATGGTAATTTGTGAAGGCAGCAGAGAGATTCCATGCTATGATGATCATAATTCAGAAATGTAAATAATAGACGATTTATTTTTCTCATTGCCTATGAAACGTAGTCTCTGGAGTTATAAAACAGGAGTCAGAACCTCTGGGTGGCTACTTAATTTTTAAACATGTTGATAGAGTTAGCAGAGAAGGAAGAGGCCTGAAAGCTTGTGTATCTCTGCTTTATATGTTGTGGAATTAAAAGTAGATCTAGTTGTTTTTTCTTTTTTCTTTGATAACAAAATAAAGTGATATTCTTTTAAATGGAAAGAATTGAATTCTAATGCTTGAGAGAGTTCAGTGTATTGATGTCTTTTGTAGAAGTTATTTTAAATTGTAGGATGCATGGCTGATGCAAGGTTTAAGAAAAAAATAAAATTCAGCTAACAAAATCAAGGTCTCAAGATCAGGTGAAGAATGCAACAACTTACTACATCAATGGAAATGTAAAAAAAAAAAAAAAGATGGTGATAAGATGCATTAGAAGCTTGGGAGTAAGAGAACTCAGGACATGTTCCAGTAGTAGATGTTCTTGTTTTACACATGGTAAGGTGAGGGCAGTTTGTGATCTGCATGCAGCAGCATGTCATGTGGAGGGGTTTAACCGGAGGCGTCACGACCTCCTCACTGTTTCTGTACTCTTGCTCCTGGCTAATTTTTGGCCTGTATATGACAGAATTTTGAGAATCTCCTGCAGTGGTGAAGCTCAAAGCTAGTTTTTACTGATTGAAGCATTCATCAGAATCACTTTTAACATGGTAGAGTGAAATTCCTTTTTAGCTGAGACAAGCAAAAACTTTTTAAAAACGCAATAATTTGTGTAGATCTAAAAGGAACAATGTTGGATATTGTAAATGCAAAGTTTTAAAAATTTATAAAAGCAATTAAAGATTAATAAAGATTCTTAAAACACTTTTATAAGAATAATTCATATAGTAATTCTATAAGAACTGTTGCATATCTGGGTCTTGAGAAGAATTTATTCTAATATTATTGTTTCAATATGACCTGTACAGTTGATAAAAGAGAAGCAGTATCCTATGGGGGATTTTGCTTTCAAGGTTCGTGGCTCTGTGTGTGGATATTGGGGCAGTTCCCGCTCTCCCTTCAGTGTGAGTGCAGGCAGAAGGCTGGCTCGGGAACAGCTGGCACAGCTGGGAGCCTCGGGACACAGCAAAGTCCTGGTGCCTCGGCTCCAGAGCCGTTCCTTCAGCTCGCACTGAGGGCCAGAGCTGCTGAAATGCTGTGGAGGCAAGCTTTTCAGCGTCGTTACAAGTTTTCTCATCGACCTGTAATTTATGCTTTTAGCCTGATTTAATCACCCTGCAGTTTGTAAGATGTCCCATTTATAATTCAGGTTTTCTCAGGACAAAATTGGGGAAGCACATTCCAGAGCAAACTGAATTACAAGAAGGAACTTTAAAAAGTACAGTCTTATTGAAATCAAGAAAATGTAATGCTGTGGTGTCAGTGAGACAAGACATCTAACACCTTCCATATATCTTCCTACATTTCATTTTCCAACATCGAACTCCGCTTTGCAAGTCAGAAAGACAGGTTATCGGTGGGATGAAGATCACTACTGTGTTCTTGGGTCAGGAAGAGAGAGTACATTTCCGCAGAGGATTTGCTGCAAAGAGATCACTGTTATTTGTATAATGAAGCCAGTAAAAGAGAGAAATTATGAAATTATTTGGGTAATTTTTAATGATGTTGCCTTGAAAAGTTGGAATAGAACCTGCAATCATAAAATGCAGCATTAAGCTTAGTTTTAAAACAGTTTTTGATTTGGGTTGACTTTGAATAAAAAGATTTATATGTGAAATGAATTAAAAATTTCAGTTCATTTTCTTCAGTGTAAGCATTCCCGGTATGCTTTCCGCCTTCCATTACATTTGACATACTTTTTGGCAGCCTGACAGACACACAAGTTACTAGACAATGAACGTGAACTGGATTTCTTAATTTTTCTAACCAGAGATAAAGTGGAATGGTTATGAAAATAATAAGCTGTCAACAGTGAAGGAAAGCACAGCTCTCAGCATTGCAGCTCTGTGGAAGCACTGGACTGCTGTGCATTCAGTCAAACTGGCTCCTTTAAACTTAAAGCAGGGATTCTTTCACATTAGTGCTACTCTTAGTTGACATCACTGTCCCTACAGTTTATATAGTATTTGTATTCAATTGTGCAAAGCTTCACTAAAACTGGGTCACTAGCTTTTATGACTGCAGTTTTTAAAAGTAAAAGCAGAAGAGCTTTACTGCAGAATGTACTGCACCCTGTCTGTGAGAGAGCAACTAAAGTGCCATAAAAAGTCTCTTTGTGCCATAAAAAGTCTCTTTAAATATGAAATTGTTTGAACCTGGCAAATCTTTGTAGAACTCTGACCCTCACATATTGTTTTTAAAAATGAAATCTTGGGAATTAACTTGTCATCAGAGGATGATATGAGCAGAAGAGAAAGGTGAAGGTAGAGCAAAACCTCTTTTCAGGAATAAGGAATTAATGAACAGAAATTGACTTAACTCTAAGCAGAGAATTTCTGGGGATCATTAAATTTCCCAGAAGGCAAAGTCAATTTGCCTTTGGCTTCTGCCTTAATGTAGCAGTGACAAGTAGTAGTTTTGCAGACAGACTGTCCTCTAGAGGATCCTGATTCTTAATTGTATGAAAGTTCTAATTGTTCCATTTATAAGTACTATCTTAAATAAGTTGTGCATGTAACTTCATTTTGGTATGAACATCCTGGATGAATCTTAATGAAGGAAATAAATCTCACAAGTGTTACTTAAAAAGACAGAATTAAGGACATGCTAAGAAAGCAAGAGATTAAGTGTTTCACTTGATAAAATATAGTTGTTTTTTAAAATCATACTGTTACTGCAATGTTTGCAAGTTCCCTTACTGTACTGTGCTCTTCCTCCTGAGATGGCATCAGTAACCACTTAACAAGGCTTCAGTGAACATTAGACAAAGTTTGACAAAACGATGCTCTTTAGTATTGAAAATTAATGCCTGAAGAAGGCATTCAGATGCATCGTCTGGCTGTTGATAGCTGGTCAGAGCCTCTGGTACCACAGGCCCAGGTATAAAAGGCTGGAAAGTAATGTGAAAGCTGAGGCCAAGGGAGATGTGATGGTTTCAAGCCTGTATTCACCTCACCCCATCTGCTCTTGTGTGAGTCTGTGGAAAGCTGGTTTCGGGAAGTGACCTGTCTCTTACACATGCCGCAAAATTCATGTTCTGGTGTAGAAGTTTTCAAAGATGCAAGGCAGAAATACCTGAAGTTTTTCTGACACCTGCTTGTGATGACAGTAATCTTATTGAAAGAAAAAGGGCACTAATAATTTTTGTTATTAACTGTACAATGTACATTTAGCTTAAAAGGATACTGGAGATGCTTTCTTGCTGTGTGTCCAGTGTAACTGCTTCCCAATAGAACAGGCATACTAAGAATTCCATCAGTTTGGTTAAAACAATTTAATCCGTAGCTTAAATATGGAAGGTACCTTAAAAAAGCAGTGTTGAATAAGGAATAATTGACAGCTACTTGGACATGCCTTAAATGGAATAGAATTTCCAAAATTACTACAAATAGAAATATTGATGAAGTCTCTGTTGCTATTCCAGGAAGAAAACACTAACTCTGAGTAAAAAGAATAATTTAAAAAAAAGTAGAAAAAACATTAGCAGTATGTTCCTTTTAACAGGAATATATATATATAAAGGCAAATTGTATTTTATAGTTTGGTCTGTGCTTTGGGGATGTTGATATTTCTTGACACAGTGTTAATATTACAAAATATACAGTGCCTGATGATTCTTTGGATTTTGATTGGATTATAACTCTGCCAGACACTATCTACAAATAGTGAATTCTTTTGGGCAATCGTAATAAGTTTCAAACGTGCATTTACTAGGCAAGAAGAAAGAGCAAAACCTAATTGGAGTATTTAGACTACAGTTTTGGCATGGAAAATTTCCCCTAATAGTTTAGTTACTGGTTTCTAATTGGAAAAGATAGACTTCCAAACAGTAAAATAACACAAAATGTTAGATGTCCCGAATAAATCTGGTATACCTTTAGTGTAGCTACAGCAGATTTGTAATGTGTATGGTTTATATGAATAGCCCTTGTACAAAAACGTTTTTGAAGTGAGTTCCAGTGGATTAATTGAACACTGCTTAGGAAGTCTACACAACTAGGCAATTAAAGCCAGTGATCTGTAGCAGTGAGTTCATGCTATTGGGAACACAGTTCTAATATCACAATGGCTTTTCAGGACAAAGAAACATGGCCAAGTGTTTAGCATGTGCCAGCATTTTATTCCTGGGGGGGAAAAAAAAAAAAAAGAAAAAAAAAAGAAGGGAAAATGCTAATACAAATTGTATTGCTTTAATGACTAAGAGTCTAGCAGGCTTTTTAATAAAAGTGCCATATCACAGGCCCAGACTCTTTAATATGATGGACTGAACCAATTAGGTGGGGAAAGTCATAAATGCAGTGTTAAGTTTAAAAAACAAACACTACCACCCTTGACATCCCCCCCGCCCCAAACCAGCAACCACCAGCCAACCTCTCTCCTCCTCAGGTTACTTCTTGAGCTATGGATGTGACTGAAAGCTGATCCCATCCCTGGATGCTGGGAACTGCTGAACTTCACTTCCATCACTTAGTAGAAGTAAATGTTGCTTTATTTGTGGACATCCGATTTCCCTCCTTTGCAGTGCTTCAACAACCATTCTTTTGTTTTGAATAGTTACCGACATCCCCTCTGGATGGCAGAACAAGGCAAAACAATTACTAGTTGTGGATTCACAAATTGAAAGTTTTAAGATAGTGATGTGTTACTCCCTAAGGTGTCTCCACAGTCCAGCTGAGCTGACAGGCTCTGTTAAGCTCTGCTCAGTTGTTTTATTTACAGGCTTTTGAGATGATTCTCTTGGTTGCTCTGGACTTTGCTAATAACCTTTCTGAAATAAATTATTTTGGAGCTGCTTTTCAGTAACTCTATGAGATTCAGGCAGTGATCTGAGCAATTGAAAAGAAATGTGTGCTTGATTTTATTTAACAGTAAACTGGTACCTCAGTTTTCAGGTTCATTTAGAGTTGCATATCTATAGCAACTTTTTTGATTAAAATTCCAAATGTCACCGTTGTGATAGAGAAGAAGCATTACAGAAATAAATGCAGAAAGTACTGGTTAAGGAAGGTGATCCTGATTTTACTCCTACCAGATTGAGGGAAATGCATTAATGTATTAACTGTGTGTAGACACTTTTCATGGATCCATTACAACAGATCACCACTTTTTTCTAAGTACTTCAGCTCTTGAGTATTTGGAGTTTAGACAGATGTAACTGTTATTTCTCACAAATGAAACAGATGCTTGACAGTTAAAACTTAATTTATGTGCAGGATATAGAGAGTGAATATGGCAGAATTCCAGATTTTTCTGTTAACTTATTCTGTGACTCCTGATGAGCATCTCAGCCCTGAAAAGAGACTGGCTGCTGATGCAGACATAAGATAAACTCATCATTTTATGGAAGCGTCAATAAACTACCCTAGAGCGTAATCCACACAGCAAAGCAAAAGAATCACTTGCTTTAAGGAATTTTCTGGTACCCCTTAGGAGGGGTTCTATTTATAGAACTTCTCAAGCTTAACCTTGTTATAAGCCTGTAATGCAACCATTGTTTGTTCTTAAAAGTCAGGAATTTTAAGATTAATATGAAGACTAGCAGAGCTCAGCCTGAATCAGCGGAGACATGTAGTTCAGAAAGTGCATGTTCATTTTTTTCCTAGTACCTTCAGCTCTGGATGGTGGGTGAGAGGCAGTAGCTTAAATAACACATGGGGAATCCTGCAAGTAAAGAACAGTGGAAGGCTACTCTGTAGGTGTCTTTCTAGAGTTCATGGGGAAAAAAACCCCTCAAAACTGCGATGATGGACTTGTTTCACACTGCATGGTTAGAGTGTATGAGCTTCTTGAGGTAGCTTCAGTTCTTTCAGAAACTAAATAATAGAATATTAAAAGAAAAGTTATATTTGCATTTGCAATATTGATGACTGTGGAAAATTAAATCTAATCTGAGTGCTTTATTTTGTGAAGATTTTTACAGGTGAATGTGTGAAACTGGGTGAACTGGGCTACAAAGATGTTGAAGGAAAGTTTTCTGTAATGGCTTGGGAGTGCATGGTCAGAGATGAGAATTTTTTGAATAGTAAGTTTCAGTTTCCTTCCCGGTCTGGCTTTGTTCCAAAGTGAGCTAAGTGTAATGTGAGGTCAGGTTTCCCTGCTTCCTTGTCCTGTGACTGAGAACAGCACCATCAGCAGTATCAAATTCTAGAAGCCAGCAGTTTTGGGTATAAAAGCAGATTATGTTTTCGGTAGGTCTTTAGTTTTCCTCAGTTTTGCTTGGACTGGTGGTGCAAAATAAGTTGTTCTCATGTGTGCTAAGACTTTCTGAAATGTGAGATGAAGATGAACTGGTCAAGTGTAGATGCTCATGGGATCTCTTGGGGACACTGGGGTATTTATTTCAGCATTGCTTCCTGTAACACTTACAGCCATTCTTTGTGGGCAGGGGGCTTGTGATGGCCAAGTTGCTGTTGTTTAGCTCTGTCTGTATTGATAAAGGCGCTGTCTTCTTGGAAGAATTCTCATCCAGGAATTTGATGTAAGCTTTACAGTGGAGCCAAACTCAATGGTGTCAGCTCATTCTCAGAATTTGTGAGGATTAGTATTTTTTTCATTGGGCTTAGCGGAACTGTTTTTCTTGTAGACACAGCATCTGAGAAGCATGAGAACAATCTAAATGTTTTCTAGCATCATAAGGATGCTAGAAAAGAGAGACCAATAGGTACTAAAAACCTATTTTTTTTCACCTGAGGATTACTAAATTTAAGTGTATTCTTCTTAACATTTGATGTGCTGTTCTAGCACAGTGATCAGATGTTAGTTTAATCTGTGATCAAAACTTTTCCACACATGGAGGTAGAGATACTTGGTATTGCAAGGTAGAAGGTTGTTACTCTGGCTGTTGAGTAAATATGCTGTGCATCTAAAGTAGTCCATGCGAAATTCAAAATACTGCTGGAGATCTTCCTTGTTTTTTTAGAAGTACTGAACTTCCTAAATAAAATTGACAGCGTGTTAATTTCTGATGCTATTTCATGATTGTTCAGCAAAGTATTGCACATGGAAGAAGGGGAATAATATTGGAAGGGAGATGGAGTGATGGAGAATCCTAAAGAAACTGTCGTTATAAGATGCTATGGAAACTCTTTTTGGCAATCTAAAAGAATCACAAGAATTGTCATGAAAGATGTTAAAAAAGATTCTTCAGTCTAATAGTTACGTTTCTTCTTTTTTTTGTTAAGATTCAATAGCAGTTATGAAACAGGAGGCCTCACAAAGATTTGCTCAAAAATGCAGAGCCTTCTAAAATTGAATTTGTTTCAATTCAGAACAGGTTTAAACAGTTTCAATTAAAAAAAAAAAAAACAACGCAAAAAACCAAAAAACCGTCCAGGGAACTTGTCTCCCTCAGCTAGCTAAAAACTCACTAAAAGCAAAGGAGAGCTCTCTCTCACTGTCCATCCCTGGACATCAATCCAGCAGAATGCGGAGGAGTGAGTGCAGTTTCTGAAAACAAACGGCGCCCTTCTTCTTTCCCCCCCTTTGCACTCAAAACCAGTCTTAAAGGTGTGGAACTTAATATCCAGCACAAACAGAACAGACAGCTGGGGATACAAGCATCATAAAGTCACCCCAGGACAACATATCAATAAATGAAAACTTCTTTTGTTTAGTTGCTGAGGCTGTTGTATTTTTTTGGTGTGTAGTAGGCAAAACCCAGTTACCTGCCATGTGTCCTACTGAAAATTTAGCAGAGTTCTAATTTTTTTTTTTTTTTTTTTTAC
>WBMY01004650.1:3289028-3370476 GCA_013397315.1 Donacobius atricapilla
CCTGAGCTAATCTTAATTAGTATTTTGTCCTGATCTTGAATTAGAGTTCTGGATTTGTAATGGATCTGGTTTTCCCTATGGCAGGAAAAATTGATACAAGTACACACTGCGATGACTTGTTGAAGAATCTTTAGAGTGAGAACTCAAATAGTTGAATTTATGCTGTTAATTAAATAAGCATTAACATAAATTGAAGAAAAACGTTGACAGAGTGTATTTTATAAATATTCTTATTTATATGTTCAAGTATTGCATGTTTTCACTCCTAAGAGTCAAAATGGTAGTACTTCAGATTAGGCACAAGGCTAGTGAAATTATTCAGCTGTAGAAGTTAATCATTTTTCACAGACGGAGGGAATTTATGACTTGGTGTTTGCCTTGCTAATGTTTTGTCCCAATGCAAATGAATATGTACCTTCTTGTTTAACAATGTGGAGGAGCTGTCCATCGAAACTGGCTGTCCTCCCCTGCGAGTGGCCGCCGGGTGGGACCAGCAGTCGCAGCTGCCTTGAGAGGTCTGCGGAGCTCCAGGACAGAGCCTGTGGCTGCCCGCGGGGTTACTGCGCCTCCTTGTTTCCGCATGGCTGGGATTTCTGGGGAAGAACTGAAGCCTCTTTTCAGGCCATAGCCTGTAGCTACAATGCACGTGAAACAGTAGCAGTGAGAGGTATTTTAGGTCAAAAAGTTGCCCCTCGACAGCCCTCCTGTTTTATCTGCTGGCTGGGCACTCCTTCCACTGAAAATTAACTACAAAGTTGAGAAGAGAACGGTCCCACTGGAGAATAGGGATGCATAAGCAAAAGTGGTTAAATCATTCACCTTAAGAATGGTCACTACTGTCCCGATTAAGAACTAGTATATGACAGGCAGTGTTATCCCACGTCAGAGTGTGTGTGTGTGAAGACAGATTCCTTGGGTTTTGGTTGCACTTTCTTAGGTGTCCCAGTGATTTCCGCCGTACAGAGCTAGATGGAGCTATAAGATCTTCTGTCAATAGGTACAGTGCTAGGGACTCTTCCAAGTTCTCAAGTTCCTGTGTTAGCTTTTGGGCTGCCTTTGTCTGTTGAAGAGTTCTGAAGAGTGAGCGCATAACCCATAAATGCCCGGTAAGGGCAGCGGCACTGTTTAACCAAGGCCTGGCATGTGACTGTACTGTGGCTGTAGCCAACCATTCTCTTACTTAAAAGGCACAAATTTCATTTGAAATTTACTCCTCTGGGCCATCAAAGTGCTATTAAAATTGTCAGCTGAGGGATCATGAAGACACTCTGCATAAGGTGTCAGTGATACTGGAAAGGATCGAAAACATGATGAACGTGGCGAATCTGCTGCAGATCCTGTAATCATAGAAGGGGTAGTGTAGCTTACAGGATTGAGTTCTGCACAAATATAGGGATGTGATAGCAGCCAATTTTTAATAGTGCCTGAGTATTTTAACTTCTGTTTTCCTTGTTATTTTCTCCTCTTGTGATAACTGTGCTGTTGCTTTGTGCTGCCCATGCATGATAGATAGGAAAAGAACATGAGGTCCTAAATTTCTTGTTTATTGTTCAAGTAAGAATCCTGTGTATTGGTAAGATGGTTTAATAAAGGTCACCTTTGAAGTAGTTAATTGCTATAAATTACTGTGTTGGATACTCTAGCAGGATTGCTGAGGTCCTTAGCTGTTAACATATGCAGATAATCATGATGGTGAGCACCACAATTTTTAAGTTTTCAAACACCATTGGAATCAATTAGGTATTTTATTAACTGCTTAAACTCTTAAAAATATTTGCATTTTATTTATTTTTATTTTTCCTTCCATCTGGCTGTCATTTTGACTTTGCTGGGGACAGGTGTGGGGACTACATAGGAATAGAAAAATACTTTCTGCATTCCAAATTTATGAGGTTTAAATATTGCAAAAGATGCTATCCTGGCAGGCCCAAGGGCTGAATTTCTATCTGTAGAAAACAGGCAGCACTCCAGGAAATGGTAGTGCAGTTATATCTTTTCCAGGTGATGCTCATCACCTCTGAAGTGACCAGCTTGAATGAGGTGGCTCAGTCTCCAGTCTTCAGTAGGTCTGGCAGAGAACTGTCAGCATTGGCATCTTTGTGTTTATGCTTGTCTGGAATATGAAATTTTCAGTTTCTTTCTCAGGAAGATAGAAATTACTTTCCTGGATTACTTGTTCTTGTTCCTGTATTTCTTTATTTTTGCCTGATGTTCACAGGAGTACAGTTTCTAAAGATTTTTTCTCTGCAGTGTGGCATCTTATTTTACAGGCATGAAGTGCTGTTGAAGAAGAGAGGCTTGTATAGGCTTGCATAGGGCACTGTGTCACAGGACACTGAACAAAATCCAGCACTCTGGGGTCTTTTTTTATATCCTTATCCTAATCAAGCAATACTTTTCCCCTAGTTTTGGATTAAAGTATTTGTAATAATTTTTTAAGTAGTGATCGGTTTATGTCATAATGTACATAGTATTCATTCCATGTTTTCATTCTTTAATGGAACCACAGTTCTTTTCATCTGTACATATTTCATATCCACTTTGAATAGATTAAAAAATAGATTTGTTAGATTTTTTAAAAGTATTTACAATAATAAATGGACTATGAAGTAATTCAACTTATGATGAAATTTGACAAACTTCTCTAGCACTGTATTAAATATTAAAATATGATAGGTTATACATAATTGCTGTATATGGGTTGATTACTGTATGCAAATATTACAACGCTGCACATCTTTAGTGTGTGTTTCTTTCCCCTGATTTAGATCAGAGCTCTGCTGCAATTTTTTTGCATAGGAAAAATTTTAGCTAGGCCCATGTTTTCTCTTGTGTCATTAAAAGCCATTCAAGCTTAGCTGCAAATTTCAGCATGGTAGTATCTGCAAGTGTGTTTTGAATAGCTTGATCCAAAACGAAATAAAACTTGAATTTTCTTTCACAGATGAGATTTTTAGTTGATGTCTTGTAGCTCTGCTGGCTGACCAAGTACGTGGATAAGAACAAGGGCAACAGGGTACTTTGTCAATATATTTGTCTTGAATTGTAGAGAGAGACTGAGACCTCTGAATTGTTCAAATCTGCTGTTATTTAAAGTTTGTGTCTGCTTCAAAATGTACTTTCAGTGTTATCTTATTGGAACAAGTGTTTGCATCCGTGGGACAGTGAGCATTTTTCTATTTGCCTGTGTTAGAAGCCTAGTAAACTATGTGCTCTGAAGGGTTGCTGGAAGAGTTTGTTGCATTAGGCAGAGGTCTTAACCTTAGCATTTAAAATGTGATGTATAAGGTAGATTACGTGGATTCCCTCATAGGCTTGTAACAAGGACGGCTAAAGGTATTTTTTTTCTTTAATATTATGAGGTATGTAACTCTGTGCATGTGCTCATGTCTTAGCTTTCACATGCTCAGCAAAGTACATCTTCCTTAGTAGGATGGGCCAAGCCCTTAAGACCATGGCTAGCTGAATTTAACTGCCAGAGTCCCTATTTAAGCACATTCTCTTGGGTTGTGAGTGAAGTACTCACAAAGCCACCTCTGGGGTGGTGGCAACTGTGTGTGAGATAAGGAGGGCCCCGCTGCTGCTCGGTTTTCTATCAGCAGAATCTGGGCAGGTGGGTGGTTTGGCCACAGAATAAAAAGAGAGGCAATACCTTTCCAAGATGCTTAGAGGAGCACAGCTGGTCATTGCATTGTCTGAAAAAGCAGAAAGATTGAGATGCTGGTAGAGACTTGGGGATGGGGTAGTGTGTTAAGTGGGCAGTGGGTCTTTTAATGTTTATTGATGAAGGAAATTCATTGTCTCATTTTAACAAGATACTTAAGCTTGTTTTTCTTTAAATACAGAGGCTAGAAAAGAAGGAAATTGGAATTTGTTCATGGGCTATTTGTTTCCATTGTGGAAGAGAAATAATAGAGAACAGATAAAAATAGATAATCAGCAAAGTGATTTACTGCAGCATGAGTACTCCTAGATTAATGTAGTGATAATGTGCTGTTTAGAGCTGGGAAGATGCTCAGAAGAAGAGTTAATGATACTTTATTAATAGTTAGCTTTTCTTTTGTGTACTCCTACTGTCAAGCTTCATTGTTACTGTGATTATTTGTGCTGTTTATTTCTTTTTGAGATGATGAAATCTGCTAATGTCTTTCTAATGCATGTGTGAGTGTACACTTACATCTGTGTCCTGCAAATGCTCTGTCTTAACTTCCATCCTTAGAAAATGTACTGTCACCTACTCCTTAATTTTCTGTTTTCAGCAATTAATCCCTCCCTTGCCCATGAGATGGATGTGCCTTCAAAAGAGATTGTGAAAAGAAGAAAGCAGTGTCTTCATTTGCTTTGTAAATTTGCTGGTTGGTGGGATGTACCCTCATGACTGGAAGCATTTCTCCAGATTGGAAAAAGTAACAAACTTCCTTTAAGTCAAAGCTGAAACTTTCATCTCCTAAACTGTGTCCCACAGCTGCAGTTTGGAGATAAGATCAATTATGGTGAGATATGCACTAATGTGTTTTGGGAGCTGGCAACTCTTTGAGTAAAAGATTCTGTTCTGTCTCTTATGGTAGATTTCAGTGAGAGGGAGGAACTGGGTGGGAATCTAAAAAAACTTCCTATATTTGGTGAAATATCCTAAAAGGGAAATAAAAACTACTCAGTAACTTACAGATTTTACAATTTCAAATGTTGTCCCTTGTGATTATTAGGTTCTAGCTTCCGGTGTGTGTGTTAGCAGTGTTAGATCCCATTTGTAGTGACTCTGCATATTGTTCAAATGCACACAAAAATATTTTGTGGTTTCATAGCTTGCTTAAATGCATTTTTTCTAAGGGCATTCAAGAGTGGTGAGTGAACAGAGATCTGTGGGAATGGATCAACCAAGTTGCGTTAGGTAGGGAAGCAGGTTTCTCCCTGCGGGATGTGTCTGGCACTGCAGAAGGAAGGATTACTGGCTTGTCACAAGGCTAGCAAGACCATCTGGTAGGTATCCAGGTATGCCAGTTGGTTGTCATTGATGAAATCCTGACAGGATTACAATGCACTTCTGGTGGTCTGTGGGTCTGTGTTGAGGAGTATCCCCTACTAATTTTTAAAAGATGGAAGATGTGAAACCTGCCTGGAGGCTGCTGTGCATCGTGGGGCTGGGGAGCCTGAGCTCTGGAGCGTGGCTGTGGCGGGCGGCTCGGCTGCCAGTACCAGACGAGTTGGGGAAGGATCTCTGCCAGCCGTGTACAAAGGCCAGGCACAGTGCACGTTTAATTGGACACATACTGATGTGAGCTGGGAGTTTGGTTTGCAGGGGGAGTGACAAATCTGCCTGCTTGCTACAGTCACTTAAACTGCACAGTGTTTTATTTGCCTTAATAGGAAAAGATGTGGTGATTGTGTAACTATTTGGATGCACTTCACTTCTTATGTGGAGTAGAAAATCCCATCTGGAAAGAAATTATTCTCTCTGTAAAAGGAAGGGTGTGGGCTATTACGTCCCTCTACCAAACTGCTTCCTTTTCTCTTCTGTATCATTTCCAGCTGAGACTTTTTTCCTTTTCTGATTGCCCCAGTTCTGCTTTATTGCAGGCTATTCAAAATGATGTAAAAATGAGGAGTGCTGTTCTTACTGTGAGGGAGAGATTTGGGGGAGATTTTTTTAATATTTAGAATAGTTGAAGGACATCAGTGGAGTTGGATCTTTTTTTGCTTGTTGTCTTTGACTAGTAGCCTGAGTGCTACATGCAGTCTTTCTAGAGGACAGCAAAATGCATGTTTTACAACCAATGAGGTAAAAACTCATCATTATTTTTCAGAAACTTACAGCTGTTGTGTAGCTGCACCGCAATTACTTTCCCATGGGCAAGATATCTTTTAAAATAAATAAATAAATTTGCATAACTCTGTAGGGAATAAGATAACTGATGTAATAATTACTTAGGAGCAGAGCCAGCATCCTGCAATTACTTTAAAGCACATGTGCTGCAATGTCTCTCTGTATTGATATGCTTCTTGTGACATCCTTCTTTTGACACATTCAATTAATGTTTTATTATCATCTTCCTATTTAAAATACCCAGCGACTGAGCTAGAAGCAAAGTAGTCTGTTCATTTACTTAACAAGAATGGTTAAGTGGTTTTTTCAGCCCTACTTGTAAGTATCTCTGCTGCATCAGTTGACCTCATATCACTGCAAATTATTGATTATACTTGTGCCTGTGGTTGGCTGAGAACAAACAGGTTGCAGCATTTCCTTCACTGCAGAAAGCTCATGATGAGATGGATGTGGTATTGATTAGAATTTCAGATTTGTTGAGTATCATCATCTGCATTCTCTGTGCAGCACATGTGGCAACTATGAATCCAGATTGGGGGCGTTTCTTGTCTTCCCTTAGAACTCGTTTTGTTTAAAGTACAACAAACAGGTGACAGTGCAAAATATTTTGATAGATGCTTTATTTCCATGTGTATTGCATCACTTGCTTATTATCTGCTTTAAAGATGCCATTTTCCTTACTTTTAAATTGTTGTATTTATTTTAGTCCCTTTGAAAAAGCTATATGTCAGAAAGATGAAAGATGATGAAGCTGTAAAAGGATGATGAAACAGTTTCCACCAGATTTAGAACTATTGTGTCTCTAAAAAGTTACCTTCTCTACCAGACCTCCTCTGCAGAGGGGGTCATCAGCAGTCAGTGCGCTCTGGTGACTGCTGTGGCTGTTGGGATCCGTAACCACTGGCACACTGGAAAACTTACCCTTGGAAACTCCGTAGTGGCCTGAAGCAAGGCAGAGATGAGGAGCTGCAGCCTGATGTTTGTGTGTGTCAGCCTGTTCATGGCCACAGCCAGGAGCGAGTCCACGTGCCGTGCCCATGGGCCTGTGTGAGTGTGTTCGGAGGGGGATCTGCCCGGGAAGGTGCCACGCACAGCATCTTTAGCAGAGGTGTTCATATGCCTGGATAGAAGGTGCTCCCCTCAGCTTGCTGATGAAAACTTTTTTCAGCTTGTTCAATGAGTGGAGTTCACAATGAGAGCACTATGGCAGTTCTGGTTCCGTGTTGTAGTTGTGGTAATTAATATTTAGCATTATATCTTGTAATTTTCAGCTTCAGCGCACTTTACAAACATTAATTAATTGTCACTGTACCCCTGTGCAGTAGGTAAATGCTTTCTTCACTGCTGTTTTTTAGAGCAGCTGAGAGCCCTGAGACTTGCAGGCTCACTGGGTCCTACTTGGTGATCTGTACCTTAATATTTTGAAAAGTTCTTTGTTAAGTTAGGGTAAGTTGTTATTAATTCTGTGTAAAGACAAAATAGTCATTAGATGATTATTGCATTAATTTCTGCAATACTGTGTGTTCTAGATGCCACAGATTACATTAGAATTAAAATAAGAGATTAAAACCAAATTATTTCAGTTTTCTTTTGCTTATTCTTTGGATGCTTTGGCATCCTCAGCTTAGGCTGTGGTGGTGGGAGAATTATTTGGAATAAATATGAGACTTTTCTATGGCAGTCTTGCCATCGTCTTCTAAGAGTGCACTTACTTTGCTGTAGCTCCAGTTTTCATTAGTAACGCTGGGTGAGTGTGTTGAGAGCCAGGCTGGGAAATTTGTTGCTGTCTGCTGTGTCCTGCAGAATGTGAGTGTGTTCATTGTGGGTGATCCGCACGGATGAAGGAATGTGTGCACTGGATTGTGTTTGTAAGTGCTCTCCCCCCCACCCCCAGCTTATGGGGTTTAATGGGAATAAAGCCATTCACATGTAAGTGTTGCTTCTGTGGGAGTCTGGCACGCAGACCACTGTGGCTGTGTTCATAGCTGTTACCTTTGGCTTTCCACTCTGCTGGTCTCAGGTAGAATGTTTGACTGAAAACTTTCAGCTGCTACTGCAAAACTTTACCCTGGTAACTGTTCTTACTTAGAGCTGCTGACAACTCAGGAAAGCATTTGAAAAACATTTTGCTTACCATAACAATTCTGCTGACGTTTTTTTCTTCCTATCCTTTTATTACTAGCAAAATTTGCATGAAAACAGGTCTCTGTGTATTAAGAGTTCACAATCCTCAGCTTGACAGTGTAATTAGAGTGGTGTTCAACTTGCACAATGAAGCTAGAAGGAATTTGCTTGATTTTCCTGTGAACCTGAAACTTCAGGCCCTGTTTAATCATCTTAAACCAAATTTGTGTTAATCCATGTTTTGGTGTGTAACTGAGGCGAGATTCAAAATGAAGTGTAGTGTGGACAGAGGAAGGCTTTGTACGTGGCAAAGAAAAACAGAAGACTCATGAGAAAGTGCTCCCTCTGTCTCCCCCCAGCCTAATGGAAAATGTCAGGCTGTGCCCAGTTCTGGTCCTAATGACTGAACCTAATCATCTCCGTGGCCCTAATTATGGTCCTGTGGCAGGCTGAGATATTAGGTGAGGAATAAGCAGCAGGGGTAGATCAGCTCTTGAGCAGCAAATGTCTCATTATGCTCCAGTGATCAGTATTAAAAATAAGGGGGAGGGAAGAGTCAGAAACACACTGCTGAAATACAATCCAGAGTAGCAGAATTTTCATGCATTTATATTAATTTCTTACTATTTCTTTGTGTGAAGCATGTGTCTTCCTTAGCATCCCAGAGTTTTTATGGTTCCTTCCTCCTCTGCAGGCTTTTTTGTAGCATGTTTGTCCATGTTTGTCTCTGGAGTTCACAGCAGACCTGCGTCCCTTCTCATTTTAAGAAACATATATTAGATGTGATGCAGTTGGCTTTCATTAGCTCTTTACTGAAAGAATTTATGATTTCAAACATACATATTGTCTTCATCTGAATGGTTTCTCTATATTATTGCTCTTTTGACGTCTGGGAGTATTCTGAAGTGTTTTTTTACTCATCTGACCCAAATAAATAATGTCTGGCCATAGTTTGTTGACTGCTCCAGCAGTTAGAAAGCATATATGTAAAAAGGTTAAGAACACAGTCTAGGTTTTTTTTAGATTTAAAACTTCTGATGATGTTTTTTTAAGAAACAAAAGTTAGCTTTTATAATTTCTGAATAATGTTCTATAATTTCATTGTCATATTGTATTTAGCTTAAGCAGTAGCAGAACAAAACTGATTTTTTCAAGTTTTATGTTTGCTTAGAGGGCTTTTTTGGGAAGATTATTCAGAGGGAGTAAGTCAAGTGCTTTGACATTAGTAATAATACTTTTGTAACAGCACTAATGTATGCTTACAAAAAAAATACATATTTTATTTTTTTGAGTGGAGTCAAGTACTCAGTACAGTAAACATGTTGGATGTTTATGGCTCTTACCTATAGGTGGTATATTAGGGCATTTTTAGTCCATGTTCTAGAATATCTTTCCTTTCTCCTTTTGCTACATTTTCATTTAAAGAAGCCACTTCAGCATACACAGAACACGAATCATTCAGCATAGGATTTGTTCCCTGCATTCCCAGGAACTTGAATGAGATACTGGCCAGCAACCCTTCTTCTCTTCTCTGTGTGTTCATCAAAGCCCTGTCCTGAATGACTTGCAGTGTCTCTTAGGCAGTAGAGTTTGCTGTCAGTGCTGGTCAGGTGGTGGATGTGCTGATCATCAGCTCAGAGAGGACCTGAAATGTGAGCCAGCAGTACAGAGTGAACTGTCCTGGCAGCTTGGTCAACAACTCTCTCTGCTTGAGGAGACCAATCTGCCTGCATAGTAGCTCTGATGGTAGCTCCATAAGAAAGTCACCCATCTATCTTTATGGAAGACAGGAAAGTTATGAAAGCTTTTTGACTTACGCAGGGAATAACCTATTTCCATCTCATTATGGGCTGGTAGGCTGTTAGTCCTCTGTGACTTGGACTGTTCTGAGCCAGTGGTTAGAATTCACCTCCTTCTCATCAGGGAAACATGATGTCAAAGTCCAGAAAGCATTGTATAAATATTGATTTTATTACGAAGAACTCTTTTTGGCTGAAGGAAAAAGCAAACACAAAAACAATTTCTAAAAAAATATTATTAATTGATATTTCCACACATTGAAGAAAGCAATAAGCTAGATCAGAGAGCATTCGAAAACAATTATGTATTTATGTTCCCTGTTATCTTTATCCATTTTGTGTCTATGGAATGAAATTTTCGTAGGCTAGTTTTTTGTTCTATATGTTAAGATGAAGTATGGCTTCAATAGACCTAGAAATGAAGTGGAATGCTTTTAAAAGCTCTGTAATATATAAAGTATGTTTCAGTGATACATACAGTTTATATCTTGGTTTGCTAGCTGTAAATGAGATTAATAGTGCTCTAGAAATAATGTTGGTTGCTTCTAGAGATGAAAGAGAATTCAAAAGATTATGGCTTCTGAAAGTTAAATTTCTTTGTTCAGGAATGCTACAGTAGACAGTGATTAACTGTGAAAGAGTCTTGCTGTAATAAAAATCTGCCAAGCTATTATGTTTATAAAGCCATTTTTTATTGCAAGGTTATCTCTGTATGTCTTTTGAGCAAGTTCTTTAAGGCTTGACCAGGCAAATGGCTGTTAGTCAGGGTCCTGCTGTTACCCTAAGGCACTCTTGGGGAATTCTCAAATAGCGTGTTCAAATTGTCTCTCAGAACTGCAGCAAGACCAGCAGTCTCATTTCTCATTCAAGGTTGCTTTTGTCGAACTGTGCCAGATTTTATTCTGATTGGATGGCCCCTAACAAAACTGTGCAGTGCGACTTGTGTAGTGCTTATGATTCGCGGGTAGCTGTGACAGTTGTTTCCTATGGCAATGGTGCTCGTAAGCATTTAAAAAAAAAAAAGAAAAAGGCAGTATTAAAGACCTATATATCAGCTTCATCTCCCTGCAGCTCCATTTGTTTGATTAGTATTATGATGGTGTGACAGGGCAATATATCAGAAGTAATCGATCTGATTAGTGTGGAGATGATATAAACACAGATTGCATTGATGTTTAATAATATGGGCACCCAGGGTAAACATAGATGTTACATGGGCTGTGGGAAAGGTCTCTATAATGAAAACAGCAAATACAGCAGATTTTAGAGCTAGGTTATTTTTCTGCCAAGTTTCACAGCAAGTTATGAGTAGTTTGACTTTACAGTGTTGAAGAGGGTGGTCAGATGGGTTGGCATAAATTGTTTTAATTGTTTTTTGAAATATACATCTTTTTCCCCAAGGCAGATCTGAGTCTTGGTTTCATGGGCTGCCTTATGTTGAGTCAATTCCAATAGTGGTAATGATTGCAGTATTATTAGACATGAGAACAAACACTTCTTTCAATTTTGTTTTTCATAAAAAGGCTGCCTACATCTATTATTAAAATCTTGATCTCTGAGTAATTTGACTTGATGGTGAATTATTCCTTTTCTGTAACTTAACTTGGGAAGAGATGTAAGTAAGTGCAGTAAGAAGTGTTTTTGTTGGATTTTCCAGTGAATGGCTGGAAGGAAATTACCATGAATGAGGCAGCGGAATGCTGTATCAAAGTTCCATAAGGAAGAAAGTACTTAAATTGAATTTCCCCCACTTCAGAAACGATTGTTTGGCTGTGTCTGTTTTAGTGCAGGCTCCTTGAATTGCCTAAGGTGTGTCTCGAGGAGAGCGCCAAGGCTCAGCCCTCGTAAGAGGTCGGGGTGTTGGTGCTGAGCTGTGATGCCCGCCCTGCCAGGGGGATTACAGGAGCTGAGCCGTGCCCCTGGGCAGGGTGAGCCGTGCCCCTGGGCAGGTGAGCTGTGCGCCCTGGGCAGGTGAGCTGTGCCCCTGGGCAGGTGAGCTGTGCCCCTGGGATGGTGAGCTGTGCCCCTGGGATGGTGAGCTGTGCCCCTGGGCAGGTGAGCAGTGCCCCCTGGGCAGGTGAGCTGTGCCCCTGGGCAGGTGGGCCGTGCCCCTGGGCATTTACTTGCTTTCCCGGGTCAAGTCCTGCGCTTGTCCCGAGTAACAAGCTTCTGGCAGTGCCTCTGCCCGGTGCTTTGCCTGCTCCCACCTGCGTGGGCAGTGCTGGTGCCAGCGACGTGCCCTCGGTGTTTGGTGTGCTGGAAAATGCGCTCCCACAGCTGGGCCATCACGGGAGCCGCCAAGGATGATTTCTGACATGGCTCGTTGTCTGCTGCATGGCATCCATTCTGGGTTAGTCCTGGTGCCACCAGCAAACAAATAACCCAAACAACTGATGCAGACTACAACCATACTCTTAAAAAGACTGCAGTGAAGAGGAGGAGTGGTCTGAAGAAGTAGCAGGCAGCAAGTTACAAGTTCTGCAGAGCTAGCCCTAGAATCTGGATGAGGTTTTCTAAATTGATGGTTATATGGAAAATGGGGAAGAAAGACATGGTCAAGTCCAACACTCACTTCAGACCTTTGTGAATGCAACATGATTTCAGATTAAAACTTTCTTTTTAATGACTGGTCTTTCTGTGTTCAAGGTCAAGAAGCGGAGCTTCTTAATTGTAGATTTTCCCTTTTTTATAGGTAAAGACGTGTTGCATGGTGAAGCAAAAAGGAATGGCTGTCACACTTTTCAGGCTATTATTTTCAGACTGAATTGGCTTGTTTAATTTGATCAGTTAAACAGAAAAGCATTCTTCCCTGTCTGCTTAGTGTGGTTCAGATACACAAAAAACCCAAAGTATTGTTGAGAATTTTCCATTTTTAATATGAAACATTTTGGATTGGATCACAACCTAATTTCTGCCAGCAGTCTCGTATCAAATTCAATTTGTGGAGAAGAGCAGTTGATTTACCCACCTGCCTTAATATCATGGAATGTATTTCATAAAATATGGAAAAATATGCACTGCCTTGCATGTGTTTACACATGCAGTAGTAAATGCTGATTGTAGGTATAGCTGGGCATTAATAACGTGACCATATTGAATTTTCAATTTCATAGCAGAAGTATGAAAGGATGTGTATATATGCAAAGAAGTTCATCATTTGAATGAAGAAAAAGTATTTTATTTCTAAAAGATAGACTCTGGTAGAAGAGTCTGTTCCTTCCACAACTGTTTCCTTTCTTTAGTCTCTACAGAAGGAAAAATTCATTCCAAGATGGTCTGATTAGTCATGTGCCCTTATGGAGTTCCTGATATTGATGTGCCTTGACACTGTATTCCTCAGATACCAGCTGCAGTTCCTACATGCTACTTGAAAACTAGAAAACTTTGAGAAGTGGTTTTTTCAATGTCTTGTATTCACTTCAGTTACATTTATGACAGTTTCCTTTTTGAAATATTGTTTATAACACATCAGAAGAAAGATTTGAACAGTATTTTGAGAATCTAAGTTCTACTTCTGTGTTATTTTTTTTTGTAGGCTGGAATGCAGGCTCAGATTCCAAAACTGTTTGTTTGCATGTAGATTCTCTAATTTCTGAACTCTTCAGTGGTGGCAGTGGCTACTGCAGTGGTGTCCTTGTCTTCTTTGGAAGTCAGATCAGCTCAGATGACAGGAACATCACCTGTTGAAGTTTAAAAATCTGTTTAAAGCTATAGTCAGTGGGGTTCTTTTCAAATTGGTCTCTAGTGACCATCTTCAAAGGCAGTGTGATGGTCTTGTGTTCTGTGATATCAAAAGCTTGGAGGAGAGTGAAATGCATTTGTAATTTGCATCCCAGTTCAGTATTTACTAGGACATTAAATGGTAGTTAAACGCCTTGTGTCCCAATTCATTTATGGTACGGTGACCTTTCCACCAGTGTCTTTTTCCCATTTTTTCCCCTTGAGGAAACTTGTTAAAACCCATGTATGGATTGTTCATGAAGACAATTACATTAGGAGTGTGTATTTTTAAGATATTTTAAAATTTTATTTTAAAATAAAAGAATCAATGTTATAATACTGCAATTTGCCAAACACTACAAATAAAGGGGTAGTTGCAATGCCGAAAGTAAAACTGAAACTGAGTAGGACCATTAGAAATGTAAATCTTAAGTTCTGTGAAGAAGAAATAATTGCATTTAGCGATAAATAAAGAGGGATTTTCAATTCAGCAATATCATGAACCCTTTAAAGGGGTTCTGTACCTTCCTCTTTACTTTGTAATCATTTTTCAACATCACCCCCTTGTTTCAGTGTTACAAATCAGAAGAGGAGCCTTGTACTGACTGGTCCAGAGAGCCATGTAAGAAGGTGCTCAGCGCTGGGCCTTGTCTCCGGACCAGGGGGATTTTGTTGGGGTGCTTGAAGCTGAGCATGTGTTTAGATGCCCTGGCAGTGATAAGTAACACTTGAGTCTGAGTCCAGGTTTTTTCATAGATCTCAGCACATTGTTGTAAAACTGGGCGTGTGGTGTCTGAGTGCCTTTCCAATTTAGTCATCCTCCTAGCATTTGGCTGAGTGTTAAGACTGCATCCCTCCTTCTTGCATACTTTTTTTTCTGACTAAATGCTAGACTTGTGCTGGGAGTGTGTAATTGTTCAGTGCTTACTTCTTCCTCCTTTCTTTAATTTGAGGATTTGTTTTGACAGCTAAAATTCTGGTGGTTTTCTGGTTGTCTGCTGCAGTAGAACCTATGAACAGATGCCAAAGCAGAATGTTTGTGTCCTTTTTTAAATAGTGAAAATTAAATTTCTCCATTAACTCACGGTTTCCCCACCCAGATAATGATTTTTTTTTAATGGTTTTATACCGTCCCATGTCACAAGTTTTGGTCTGGTGGTTTAATGACTTAAAGCTAACATATTTAATATATGTGTATTTGCTGGGATTTTTAAAAATTATTTAAAATATAGTTTTGATGCTTGTTCTAATGCATATTCTGTGTGTGTGTCTGAGATTTTTCTTCAGTTGGTACAATTAATCTTTGTTTCAGAACAGATTTTTATTCTGTGCAAAGAGCTATGAAAATACTCCGTACTTGAAATACTGGGTGTATACTTGCTTGCCGTAGATTTGTCACAGGTTTTGTTGTCAGGGTAGCTTCTAAACCACCATTTCTTTTGTGTGTTTGCTTTCAAATAATTATGCTTGACCCCAATTTATAAAATAAAATATGTGTTAACTTTTCTGCGGATCTGTTGCTGACTCTGCAAACCGGGTTCTCATGCTGCCATCTCCCTTCTCACCAAAACTTACACTGGTGTGCAAATTTATGATGTCATGTAAAGTTGAAATGTTGTAATTCCTGGGGTGAATGCTGGTGAGATGCAATATTTTGTGGGAGCTACTGTGTAGGTTAGGCTCTTTTGAACCATTTAGATTTCAAAAATCGAATTTGCAGAAGCTGTAAGTTAAAAATGTGCTGTACTGTATTGATTCTTTCTGGGCTGCCTTGAAGGGCTGGTTGTGGCTCTGGCACACAGGGCTGTGCTCTGTGCCCACCGCTGGGGCTCACGGGCTGTGCGAGGGCTCAGCTGCTGGAGGGAGCCTCTCCTCACCTCTTGGATTTGGGATGTAAACTGTTGTTACTATGAGAACCTCTGGGATTATTTCATAAGGTGCACTTGTTTATTTTTTTTAATTCTCAGTGAAAATCAAAATGAGCTATTTGGATTTTGGTTTTTGTTTTGAGAAGTGATGATTTTTCAGACCCTGTTAACTTTCTATTTTAAACAGAGTTCTCACAGTCCACTAAGCAAATAACTTTCACCTTGTTATTGCAGGTTCAGTATTGGTTTCTATAGAAACAGCTGTTGACAGGATTTTTTTAAACTCTTCCTAGTTTCTCAGATTTCCAGTGAGTTCTAGAAGAACAAGTTCCTGAAACCCTTGAAATCAGTAATCTGTGACAAAAGAGAAATATGTAGCTTTATTTAAGCAGTAGAGATTGAGCAAATGTTGACTGATTGAGAAGTGACTTAACTTGCTGAAAATATATAGGTAATAATTCCTTGAGATGGTGAAGTGATTCATCTGCCTTACAATATGTTGCGTATGTTTTTCAACTATTTCTAATTGACAGAATTCTGTTAGTGCCTCCCTGATTTATCAGCCTTCTTGTGTCTCACAGTTTCATAGTTCTTAGGTTTTTTCTCACACACGGGTGTTATAAATAGAAGCAATGTTTTTGTTAGTTCAAGTTAGTTTACATTCTTCTTCTTAGAGATATGGACAGATGATGGACAGTTGTCTTGACCAATGGGAGGGGCAGAGGTGTCAACCTTCTCCCCCAGTCCCTGGCCTTTGTAGAAATACTGTATAAGTAAAGTCAGATTTTATAATAACAGTTCATGCCTTCTCACCAGACAGCATGTGTGTGTGTGTTTGTGTGTCCAACAATGACATGCTAGTACCAGAATGGCGTTTGATTTTGACAATTTAAGTGTTTCAGGTACTTCATGTGATTTCTCAGCTGTGTTCTTAGTCTTTTAAACTTTATCTAAACCTGTAAATAACTGATGCTTTGGCCATTTTTTTTTCTGATAAATTATAATAAAGCTTTTTACAGAGAGCTTATACTTTAAAGATTTTTACAGTAATGATTTTATTTTTTTTAAGTAACTAGTATTGTCTGCTAGGTCAATATATGTTCTGTTACACTTTTTAGCTCCTTTGCAGTGAATGTTATAAAAAGTGTTGAAAACCAGCTTATCCAAAGTCTGTAGGTGCCCAGTAGTGTGCCTTCAGGAGTGATTGATCTGCAGTTACATTCCCAAGCCAGTGGTTGTTGGTGAATTCTTCTTGTTGGTATTTAGGTTTTATGATACCTATGTTTGTATTAAGGATAATTTTTGACAGATTTGTCCATTTAAAGGATTTTTAATATCTGATTGTGTTTGGAAAATATTTCTGTATTCCAGATTTGTGAAGTGGAATTATTCTTAAGTTAATTTCTTTTCATTATATGTTGGATGATTATCATTAAGAAGGCATTTCTATCTGCTCAGTTGCTCCAAATATGTAAAAAAAAAAAAAGGTTAAAAATTTTTCTCTTTATAAGAGAAAGTAGACCTATTTTATGAAAAATTAATCAAATTTTTAATTATGTTTTTGGAGTATTCAAATCTACTTAAATCTACTTGTTTGAATTTTTCTGTCTTTATCTGATGCTGCTTCTTTACCCTTCTGTAGAACACTTATTTTCAGTTGTTAACGGCTTCTCAGGAAATGAGACTTCTTCCTTCACTCCTAAGAAAACTCAGGGAAGGTGCTGTCCAATGGTGGAGGGAGATTGGAAGGCCCAAACAGAGCCAGTTAACAGCAAAGTTGTGCTGCTTTTTGGATGCCAGCTGACAAAAACAGAGAAATGAAAGGTATTGCTGATGCCCTGCTCACTGTTGTAGGTATTTGGCATGCTCACTGTAACGGAGAGTGGTGCAACATTGCTTTCTGCTTGAAGTTTAGATGTAACTTGAAAAGTGAAGATAGAGAGCCTTAAATTAGAATACCTTTTTTTTTTTTTTTTTTTTTTGTCAGCTAGTATTTCACCATTGAAGCTAAATATTTGGTTTGGCTGCTGCTTTATCAGTCACTTCGTATAAATGTGATTTCAATGAAAAATACTTTTATCACAGTAATTTTTTAGCTAATACTGTATTAGATATAAAGAAATGTTTGCAAACCAGACAAGATAAACAATTTCCTTGTCATTAATTTTGGATTAGTGCATTTCTAAAAAGAACTGTCACATTGACTTTCTTCAGTAAAATAAATTCTGAAATCTTTGCTGGAATAAAATTTTTAAGACATTTATATTGAAGGCAAAATGATTAATCTGTCATCCTCGGTACCATAACGCCAGATATTGTAAGAATTGGGAAATATGGGAAGAACTGGATGCGTAATAGTGTGGGTTCTGCAGAAAGCGATGGTGCCATGTTCATACCCCACTGAGCCCACCTTACATCCTAAACTTCTAGAGTACCATGTGTTTATTAGCCTACAGAGTTGCCCAAAACTGGGATAATCTGTTTTGTTTAATCTTCCATGTAATCACCGGGGATTATGCTGAGTTACAGTTTCAGGTACACCTGCAGTCTCCCTGTTTTCTCTTTCCTATTCCTCGTCAGTGGCACCTATTTAATATCAGTGTGGCTTCACCTGCTGAGGAAACATGAGGGAAGACAGTGGGTGCAGTCAGTGATAGACAAGGTAAGAGATGGTTCTTAGGGCAAAGATAGAAAAAATTATTTTGAGTTGGGCTAGAGTTAAGGTGAAAGCTGTTTGGGGCCCTAGTGATGCCATTAGTCCTCTCTGCGCTCACTGGCCTTCAGATTGCAGCTGCAGCTCAAGCGCACAGGAGCTTGGATGAGCATTTGTGCCACGGGGATGCTCTTCATGCCCTCTGACGGCATCAGTGAGCAGCTCCAGCCTGCAGCTCTACTTTGCTTCCTGGTGAGCAGCAAAGGTCTTGGACCCTCTGCAGAAAGTCAGCTGCCAAGTGCTTTTATTTTTCCTCCTGTGGGCTGGCAGGTGCAAGATTGGCTGTGTATGACAATGGACTGTGCTCTGCAACATCTTACTGGGATGTAAGCCAGTTTTTGCTAGAGTGGTTTTGGCACCACCCTGAAAAGCTGCAATCCCCAGGCATCTTTGATGCAGACAGTTCCCCAGATGCCCCTGTAGTTCAGGACAAATACCCCAAATGTAACTGAATAGGCCAAATACTGCAGGACCTGGGCTCTAGCCTGTGCCTACTGGACTAACATAGAAATTTGTGGTTTTATACCATTTTCAGATTTAAGTATTTCAAAATACTTAAATCTTTGGTTGAATTACTTGAACTTGTGGATTAGAAATGAAAAGAAGTTACTTAGGCTGAAATTCAGTACTTCTTTGTAGTGCACTTTAATATCCATGGCTCTCTTGGAATTTGCAGACCAAATGCTTGTTCCAGTAATGCTGTATTGTCTGTGATCTGCTTCTTCTCTCGACCTTATGGGTTAAAATTGCTCTCTTGCAATAGTGCAGGTGAAAAGAAAATAAGAAAATGTTTCCAATATACTTTCTTGCAATTGCAGCTATAGATGTCTTGAGAAGGTTTTTTTTTTAGACATATTTGTTTAGTACAATATTTTGTTTTCTTTAGCGGTGTGCCTTAAAAGCAACAACAGCAACACAAAAACTCTGCTCCAGAGTACAGTACAAGAAATTTAATCATAAGCTAGATTTTTATGGCATGGTTCTGAGCTGTAATACAACATTTCCGTAGTGGAACAGGTAATGTCAAAATAAAAAAGGTATTTATGCTTTAAAGTGTACTTCTAACATGCTTTTAAGGGCAGTTAGATGGTGTGGGAATTGAGCCAGGCACCAAGTATTTTCCGTAACTTCTGTGTCACACAGAGACGTCAGGGTTTTTTTCCCTTTCTCCCTACTCTGGTTATGCCTTGACTTCATGTAGGTCATGTAAACTTCTACATATGCACATTTTTCATTACTTAAGGCTTGAAATTGGCTGAAAATCTGAAATTGGATGTTAAAATTTTAGGTGTAGCAGTCATTTAATAATTGTGGTTTTTTTCCTCTGGTTGTGTAGCAAGTAATACATACAGTGCAGCGTTTTAAAATGTCTCTCTCAAAGCTTTGTAAAAATCAGATATGAAATAATTAAAAATTCATTTGAGGTTATGGTTGTGAATTTGACTGATGAAAGGTTTAGTGGTCAGTTAATAAATGTTCTTGGGTAGCCTGACCTATGGCTTCCTCAGGGTCACTTAGTGCCCTCTTCTAGACCTTGACCGTTGGGATCGTAAAGTACATGAAGATTGTCTTTCTCAAAAGGTTGAGTAAAATTCAGCAATGGAAAAGCAAAGCAGGCCACAAATTGGCAGAGAACCCAAAGTACTGGCTGATCCTAAACCTCTTTGTAGTCTTGTATTAAAAATTTATTTCCATATGATAATGTAGTAAATATTCTGCTACAGGATTGGTTTGATTTTGTTGTGGAGATGCAGAACACTGGGAAAATAAACTGGTATTTCAATAACATGTAATTTTCACTGGGCCTCTAAATGTGAACAGGTAGGAGATCAATTATGCCTCTAGTCCTGCTTAATGAGTTTTGTCTTAGGCATTTAAGCCATGGCCATCTTTGTTTTCCTTATCTTATATAACCAGGATAAAGCCTGGATTTGGAGGGCTGGTCCTTCAAACATAAGGGTTACATACTCTAAGTTTAGATGGGGGGAAAAAAATCAGAATCTTGCAGAAATTCACAAGTAAGCCCCAGCTGGCCTTGCAACACTTGTAATCTGTGGATTTGCAACAGAAGGTGTCAAACAGTATGTCTATGTGCATTGAATTGTATATATATTGAATTGGATAAAAAGTTCTTTGTAGACCAAAATGAAAATATTTTAGTTAAAATAATGCTTATTTAAAAAATCATCATAGTGGTTAGATGATGATGATGTGGCAAAGGTACAAAAGTCAAAACCTTGAGGGCTAATAGTTTTATGAAAATAGGTTAATTTAATTGATTCTCCAAAGTGAACTAGAAAGTATCTGTTCTCAAGTATCTCTCAGATTTCAAAATAGCCCTGTACCAGTCCTAATTGTTTTTAACTGTGGAGGTGAGGACACAAGCAGTAACACTAGCGTTAGTCACAAGGCTGACAGAACTACTGTGTGCCACAGACCCGGCTCTCTGTGGCTGTGTCTGTTGATTTAGACGTGACACTTTCCTTCCTCATTCTTTTCTTCCATCAGTCCACACATATGCTGATAAAAATAAAAGTTATGTAGATTGAACTACACTTAATAGGGAGAAGGGTGTTTTTGGACTAAGCCATCCGTCCTAGTCTGAAATGAGTGGGATAAAGTTCCAGTTCTGCCCCGGAATCTGTGCTGCCACAGACTTCTGGTGTGCTTGTCAGCAAAGGCCTCATCTGCCCTGGTCTGTCACTGCCTGTAGGCTGGACATGTAGGTAATAGTGGGAGAATGCTGCTAGTGACTAGCTTGTCTTTTGATGCCAGCCTTTGCAGTGGGCATCAAAACTGATTTCTGGGGCGCAGTGGCTGCCTGATCTCCCAGGGTCCTTCTAGGCTGCTGCAGAGTAAATGTCTAGCAAGTCTGTCTTCTAGGCAGGTCTTTTCGCTGGGTTTTGGAGCAATCTCTCCAGTGCTCAGAGCTGTATATGAACGGACTGTACCCTAAACACTTTGTGGTCAAGATATGTGGCTCAGCATGGCTAAGATTTGAATCATCTGCAGTGGTCAGTCAAAGTGTGAAATGCTGGGAGGTTAAAATCCAGCCTCTGCGGGTGTGGTGACAGTTGGCCTTGCTGATGGTGATCCATAATGTTCTGCTGAGATATGGATAGGGTTTATTCATTATGAGGAAATCTGTTACTTTCTGGTCTGAGCTCACCTACTGGCAGTTGCCAGACACTGAAAGACTCCTCTGAAAGACCACCTCCTGGTTATACAGTCATCTCGGTAGAAAACAATTACTGTATCCATATTGCTGTTAAGGTATTAGCTGCTGTGTCTACCTGGGGATCCCAGGAGAACATCCTGGAAAGCGCTGCAGAGACTGAGCTGCAGGATACTGCAGAGCTTGTTTTACCTGGAAAGGATTTCCAGGGCAGACTGGCGTTAATGGCCACACCAGGCAGCTGTTAGGAGGACATTGGCTCCTTCCAGTGCCTGTTCTTGTCCCGAGGACCATTTTTTTGAGTTTACTTCCACTTTTGCCCTGTTAACTCTTCCTGGTATCCTCTTGATAGACTATTAGTCATTGCATCTCTTGCATGTGAAAAATTCATTTTGTTTTATGTGGCTACGAGTGTTTGATCTCAAGCCTTCCTGTTGTTTTAGCACTGTGTCTCTATTTAACACAGTAATCCCTGCTGTAATGTATCCTTGCATTAGTCACTCCTATCAAAGGCTTGATCTGGTGTGATTTAATGTAAGAAATGATGCTGTTAGCCTAAATGCAAAAATCTGTTTTTCTTCCCCCCCGCTTTTGTTTTTTCCTCCTTCCATCCCACTGTGGATTGTATAGGCTTTTTATTTATTCTGCCAGATTGACAAGATTATAAATGAGAGCTGCATGTTGAAGCCTCTAATTTTTCATAAGTAAATGAATTAATTTATCATAGCTGTTGTGTTTTATTGCTGTCTCAATGCCAGACTGGCCAGCTTCTTTATTCCCCCTTTTACCTTCTAAATACTGAATCCATGTCATTGTGTTTGACAGCTTTCTGGTTCCCCTGTCAGATGCAATTTGGTGCTAATCACATTTTCTTTGCCTAGTGTCAGTGGTACAGGCCATGCATAATATTCCTGTATGTCCACTTATTTACTTGAAACACAGCTGAAATGTCTTGGGCATTAATCTGATGAAGCTACTACATTAGAATGCAAAAATGATGCTTGAGTAGTAAGATAATGTGGTGTGGCAGATGTGCAGTAGATAACATTGAGGCTAAAGCAATGATCTTTATCAAGCTCTGATACATTTTATTTGTTGGTTCTGCATACCTTTTCCTAAAAAAAGATTATAGTCAGTTCTGGTTCATTAGAATGGTATCACTTAAGATTTAATTCCTTCTTTGTGATCAAACTATGAGAAACTGCTTCTATTCTTCCCTCCACTCCCCATTTTTTTAAACACAGAGTGTTTCCTGGTTTGTTTCTTGTTGTTTGTTTTTGTTGTGTTTTTTTCGTTGTTTGGGTTTTTTTTGTTGTTGGTTTTTTGTTGGTTTTTTGGTTGTTTTTTTCCTTTTTTTTTGTTCAAGTCATGGGACACACTTCATATATGCTGACTTTTAATGGGCGTGTTGAAGTCTTTCAGTTACTCATTTGGAATGTTTCAACTTCCTGTTAAAACTCTTCATACGTCTCTGCAGTTTTCAAAGCTCCTATTAAGTGAGCCCTGAATATTTAAAATTTCAGTAAGATCCAGTAGTCTGTTATTGAAAACTAGAGCATGCTGTAGGAGTTCCTCTCCTAACTCCTACAAAGGTAGATTTGCAATGCTTTTGCCTTAATTGTATTGAAATTATACTTCCTATCGGGTTTATTTCCAGTTACCTGGTCATGGGGGTTTTTTTGTATGTTTTGAAATCCTTCTTTTCCAACAAAGAAAAGCGCATGTTGCTGGAAGACCTTGAAACTATAGGTCCCTATAGCGCATATCAGGAATTGAAGTTTGTTAGTGTTTACCTACTGAATTACGCATTTTCTTTGGTTTCTGCATGTTTTAGTCTACTCCGAAATTCTGCTATGTACTCCTCTGCTGCTGTATAGAAACAGTGATGATGGCTTGTGAAAGACCCAACTGCTTTAGAGGCTGTTCAAATATATTCTCCCTTTGAAAGAGTGCATTTAATTATGAGATTTGGGAAAGGATGTAGTGTTGATTTGTCATAAAAGGGATGAATTTTGAGAAATGTATAGTTTATGAAAAAAAATCAGACTAATGTATGCTTGTCAGCCACATAGGCGAGGATTTTTTTTCTAGCAGCACTGTCTACAGATGAGCCTTGCAGCTCAGAGTCTTTATTTTACATTACATATGGGTGTTAGGCGTAAGAGCTTCTGTGAGTGAATCAGCAGTTCTAAAATTTTCATCTCATGATATGGAAATTCGGTTCCCATACAAAGAAATCCGAAGCTGGAAAACGAGCTTTATGGAGAGCACGTGAATTCTGCCTAACAATATTTGCATGTCTCTGCAGACAGACTATGTACTCCCAATAAAGCATCTCGGCAAGTAATTAAAGTGCAAGTTGTTACCTGGCGGGGGTTTCTAACAAAGTTATTTCATACAACAGGAAGGTTTGTCTGTTCTGTTAGAGCTCTGGATTCTTGAAAACTGCAGCTTCACCTGAAACCCTGAATAAAGAATTCTAATTTCAAATGCCTTTCTATTTATGTGAAATCTGCTTATGTTTGCTTGAAGCAAACATGATATTGAAATTCTTTCCTTGTAAAAAGAACAGGTTAAAATTCCTTTATGCTTTTTGCAGTCACAGTGCTCACACTGACCTGCAGGGCTGTTGTGGCCTGGTGGATAACACAGGGAATGGATAACACACCTCAGTTCTGAGATGTTTCTTTGGTTTTGTGGCCAGCCGTGGGTAATTTGATGTAGCACATCAGTTCTTCTGCTTGGAAAAGTAATATCATGACTTCATAAAGTACTTCAGCTATTAAGAGAAAATATTAGTAAGGAACAAAGATAATTTCATTTCACTTGCAAGGGACTTGCAAGAAGTAGGCTGAACTCCAGGTTTGTCATGGATTTTGTATACCATCTTGGATAAATCAGTTTCTTTGTGTGTTTATGTCTCTTGGTGAAGTAGGAAGGATAATTCTGCTGTACTTGACAAATCTTCATGAAACATATATGTACCACACACGTATGTGTACACACAGTGCGCTTCTTGTATTTGGTTGTTTTTGTGACCTTCCATTGTTAGTGCATAGATAGAGTGTGCTGTTAGTAACAAATAAGCTTAGTGAAACCGGTGCAGTTTTCTGGACATAGAGTTTAGATGCTTTAGTTGAAATTAAGGAATTGGAATGCAGCTGTTGTGGGGTTTTTTTGCTGTTCATGCAAATGGAAAATGTTTAATAACATTAACATATCATGCACTGAGAATATGGGGAAGTTTTTCATATTGTCTTACACTTTCGGTAGGACATTAATTCGATGTTTTGGGGTTTTTTCAAATAATCAAACACAGTGCAAAATAATTCCTGTTCATTAGCAGAGCTGCTGGTTTTTGTTCATGTTCATTTTTAGAATGGTTCTACAGTGTTTGTATGTGCTTTAAAGTTCCTAAAATATTAGGTGATGTGATCAGAGGCATCTGAATCTATATAATGATAGTGGAGCTAGAACTGAGGATGGGATTTGTGGTACCTTAAAATCTTTTTACCCCATTTAGGTAAAATTGTAGAGCAGTTTATTATGCTGCATTATCTATTAGGGTGTAGATGTGAATTTTTTGATTTATTTCACTTATTTTTTTTTGTTTATTTGTAAAATACTGAAAGAGTTCCAAAGTAAGATTGAAGTGAGTGTATTCAACCCTTTGCCTCTGCGCTGAGACCCCCCTGTGGTGATGATTAATTGGTAATGTGAACATCTGTGAGGAAATAGTGGAAGTGCCAGACTTTTCAGGAGGGCTATGACTGGTTGGTAGGCTTCAAGTTCATATGATGTGGAAGAAAGTACCCACAATATAAATAAGTCACTTGCTGTTAGTGGCTCAGATGATTTAACTTGCATTTTTAAAAAAATGCCTGAGAAAATATTTGTTGAGTGACTTACTGAACGTTAGTGAAGCTCTGATTTGGTTGGATGAGCAGTGCATCTTAGTGCATTTCTGCTGGGGTTTGGGGTGACCTTGTTTTGGGGAGAGTTGTAGACTTAACAAGTTGGTCAACATATGTTGAAGATGAGGAGGAATAATGGTAGAGTCCTGCAGGTGTGAGTGGGGATATGACTTAAATAGGGATGTGCTGTCAATTTACATGATTTCTGTTTACACAGTAGTGATCTGAGGATCTTGGACTCATAGATTTCCAAGGAGAGAATGCAAGCTGTGATGGAGATGTATCATCTGGGATCCCCTTTCATTTGCCGATGTTTGGGCATGAAGTGGCTGGGGTGGGCAGGTGCTGCTCTGCCTGTAGCTGAAGTGCAGCTGTTTGCTGGGATCTCTCTCCTGTAGGAAGTGTCAGGCTGCTCTGGCTGTTCCCGCTAACAGCACCACGTGCCATCACATGCAGCAGAGAGGAGCATGTGAAGGCAAGGGTACATCAGGGGTGGTGGCTGACAGTGTTCCAAGTGCCTGCTTGAGCTGGGCTGTTCCATCTGCAGGCAGGCTCCTGGCTGGCACCTGCCACCTTGGTGCAGCTGAAACTGAAACATGCTGCTTATATGAGAAATAAGCTTTTTTTTCTTTTTCCCCCCAGATATGCCATATTGTGGCTTTAACAGAGCTTAAAGGAAACCACCTAGAGACTTCTAAAAATGAGTGATTGTTTTTCAAAGCTTGCTAAAAATACCAATATGCAGGAAACCCTGCATATTTTTCAGTATTTTTACTGAAAGGTTATTTTTCAGTAACATGTACTTACATACCTGGTGTGAAATTAAAGTAGAAGCAGTGCTTGTTTGGTGCTCTTGGATATGAAAACTTTCAGAAGGGGTTAGGTGCATAATCACATCAGCAGTTGTTGCCTCTTTTGTTCTCTTTTAATGCAGCTGCTAATGGATTCCGGTTTTTTTGTTGGTTTTTTCTTTTAACAAAACATCAGTTAATGTGAGAATTAATATCTGATAATGGGGAGCAAGAAATCTTTGAATGTTAATGGTGTTATGTGTGCTCTCTCTACCCTTTTATATTTGCATTCTAATAGGATTGGAGTCTTTTAATGGCATTTAAAAAATCTGTAAAGAGATTGAGTGTGGGTAAACCCTCAGTGATGCACTTTTGGATGAGGAATTTGGGTTGCTGGTGTATTTCACTGTCAGCTTAACAACTGTGATGATTGCAGAAGGGAATAAACCTTCAGTAGTTAGTGGGTTATTTCCTGAGAGCCTGTTTCCTAACCATAGAGGGAACTGCCTGAAGTCTTAAATGACTGAAATGTAAACAAAAATGTATTTAAAGTAATTGGATTTCAATTAAATATATTTCTGCATTTATTTAAAAGAATCATTGATTTTCAGTGATTGATCACCACTAAAATGTTGATGTGCAATCAAATGTCTGTACATTAAATTTAACACTTTTTTTAAAGAGGAAAATGCATTATATGCATATTTATGCAATGATACTTAGCATACATTTATTCAGAGTCTTAATTTTTACATTTAGCTTAGGAAATGCTGAGTGACAGTTCTTATTTAGTAGACTATTAATTCCTTCTTCATGGCTTGTGTCAAGCTAGTTTTAGTAATTAAAGTTCAATTAAAGCTGTGGAGAACTAAAATGAATTTTAGTTAAAAAAATGTGAAACATTCTGGATATATATTGGGAAGAGTTTTGAATTTAAAGCTGGTATATTGAACAGAAGCAGTTTGCAGGTGATAGACTATGCAACGGATAGAGTAGATGAGACCAGAAGGAATTTCTTGGGGTCTTGGAGTGAATGGAGCTCAGCTCTTGCATTCAGTTGTTTTTCAGAGGCTGTAAAAAAGTAAGACTAGTAAGTTTCCCTGCTTTGCAGTGACCAGATGATTTTTTATTTTGAATGTGCTTCTTCTTGAGTTGAATTACGTAGATAAGCTGAAATTAGAATATACTCTTTGCCGACAATTGTCATCTGCTGTTCTTAAGAGCTCATCATTTTATCCCTCTGGCTCTATGCTTTCCCCTCTTGTGAGTTTCCCTCAAATGTTGCACAGGTACATGCTTCCTGTGAGTAGTTCTTTGGAGGATAGGAATTGACTGTGGAATCCTCCTATTTTTTTTAGTCTTATTTACATTACTTTACAGATGATGCAGCAGCCTACCTGTCTCATTCTGCCAAGTTGTGGTTGAAGTGTAGATTGGAAATTATTAGTATACAGTTAGAATCCTGGTGGAATGGGGTGACATATCCCAAGACTGATGCCTCAGATGAGTCAAGAGAAGCTGTAGGGTTTCCTGATGGAACCTGAAAGCGCAGAATGAGAGAGGAGGCAAAGTGAAGCATCCTAGTGATCATTGTGATGACTTTGGACTGCAGCCCAGGATAGAGGATGGAGCTGCCCTCCTTGCCTCTTCCCTGTACTAAAGCCCTGAAGGCTAAGTGGCCAGGTACTAAGGAGTCATTAGTTGGCTGCTGATAGAGGGAAGGATCCAGCATACTTGGAAGCACGACTCTGCAAACTTCATTTTGATTTCAAACTGTGTGCTATTCCCATGTAACCTAAGCAGCATGTATAGGAAAATGCAAAGAGCAAAAAGAAATCTTACCACAAATATGGTCAGAACTTCTGTTTAGAGTATGTATCCCTTGTCACATTTTTTATAATGTCTTTGTGTTTCATTTGTGTTAGCCAAACTTACTTAAAATTAATTCCAAGTTAAAATGTAGGAGAAAAATGTCCTTTATCTGCACACAGTGTTCAGTTCTGTTTTGATATATCTCATGTAGTAGATATTTGGCAGATTTTACTTTATCACGTAATGTCTTTGAAGAGTAGATGAATTTCTGTTGTTTTCTGTTTCTTAGCTTTTCTGAAATCACTGAATCACCATGCAGGGGCTTCGTGGGGGATGCACTTTTCCTGAGCATTGACCTTCTGGGGCAGGCTGTCAGAAATGCCGTTCTGGCCTGGTGTCAGTGTTAGACCACGGAGCTCCCGGTGAGAACAGCCCAAATCGAGCTCGGCCTCTGGGCACCAGGCTGCAGCATCAGCCTGTGTGGTGCCCTGATTTAACTTCCAGATTAAAGTACAGCCTGGGAGAGAAAGGAGTGGCGGTTTTTTTGTCTAAAACGTCTCTCCCCAGTTTGTGTCGAAGTGAATAGTGGACATCCTGGGGTTTGCCAGCTGTGGCTCCCATTCATCACTAATGGGGAGTGTATCGTGGTTTGATTTTGACTTTTTTTTTTGTATGTTTGTAGGTATGGTTTTGGATTAGTTTCTTTTTTAAAGGCACCTAGATCTTTAAATCAGAAGTAAAGGTACTTTCAGGGACCTGTGTGAAGACCAGTGTCAAGTTCTGCAACATGTGTGTGTGAATTACTGATAAAAAGCTATTTAACTTATATTGGACAAAAACCTCTGAGACTTGATTTCAGCTAATGGTGGAAAAACACTTTTACTCTCTTGGACAGAAAATAATTTGACTGGAGGATAAGGACTCAAGTCAGAGTTAATATATTTGTTAACTTGTCTGGAATTTTTCTGTGTGGATTTTTTTTCCCCTTGGCTTTTCTAAAGCCTCAGAAGCCTCAAAGAGCAGCATGCCATTATGAATGTGGGGCTTACCTGGAGGGGACTGAATGCTCAGTGTGGCATAGCCACGGAAGAACAGAAAGGCATCGGCATGCAACAGCTGAGTCAGAGGAGCAGGAATGGCACTCTCGTAATATGGTATTGGTTTCTTTCCCACACTGGAAGAAAAATAAAAAAAAAAATTCCATAAAAGTTGACAAAAAACTGAATCAATATTGTTAGCTTTTTCTTAATAACTTAAATGTTCACGTATGTCAGACCCTTTGAAAAATGCTGGATAAAAAGGTGATGTGGCAGTGAGGAAGGCAAATGTATTTCTCCTGTGAATCCTTTCAAGCAGTAGCAGTAAAGCTGCAAAAACATGAATTGTTACAAGGTCTGGTGAGACCTTAGCATGGATAGATCAGGAAACAGCCATGATCACTTTTCTGGAGGTGCCTAAAATACTGAGCTAGTTGTTTGCTTTCAGTTTTGATGACAATTTGTGATGTTCAAGCTTTTGGAAAATGTAGGCCAACTGAAAAATTTCAGGAGAGTTTTCTATTAGCTGAAAGTATTTTACGCCTTTCCCATTGTGTTGTTTATTAAGTAGTTTAGTTTGCTTTTGAAAGTGGAGCCTGGTATATCATTCACTTTGAGGGTTTTTATGTACAAGTGCTTTGCTTTATGAATATAATTTAATCATTTGTAATGAGGAGTGGAAAACGGATGAACAAGCTTCTCTCTGAAAAATCACATTTGAAATTTCTGAGTAATGATCTGAATGGTCTGAAGTCGTTTATTCCCAAGACATATCACTGTTTTGCAGAATATTCAAACTACCATAATCAAAATTAAACTATGCCCTAAGCATGAAGATTATTTTTTCCCAAAAAAGAAAGCTTTGGATCACATTAAATGAGTAATTCAGAGTGATAGGACTCTGTTAATTGAATTCTACATCTTGGCTAAATGTATTCTTCAGTGTTTTTTATTATCCAATAAAAATTTTTACTTTAATTAGGGTAGGTAAGAAACAATGCCCAGTATATTGCAGTATATTCAGTACAACAAAGAAGTTACCTTTTCTTTCAAGGTTTTTCTTGCAGAAAATAGTCTCCTTATGAAATGTTAAGATAATTTTAATCATTGGTCAGAGGTTAGACTTTCAGTCCACGTTTTTTGTAGCTAAAAGTTACACAGAACTTTGCATCAAGTAAATGTTCCACAGTGTACTTAATAGGGCATTGAAATTCAGACTTAGAAATAAGGTTTGTGTCAAAATCCATCTAATGAGCAATTATAATATCACTTACTGAAAATATGGTTCGGTTTTACCTTTTGGATCCTATCCTGTTGTGGAAGGACAAGGACCTTACTACTATTGTAATTTTTTGAGTGTTATTTTTTCCTTGTGCATTCTGTTTTAGTGGGATGTGTTCATATATGAATAACAGGGTTCACTCCATGGGTAATAGAAGGGTATTTGTGATGTCTTGTCTGCTTGCAAACACATTCATGTCCAAGATGTGCGTAACACATGTGTACATAGACAGCTGCAACTAACTTTGCAAATACCATTTTGATCAGTTGAAATCTGAATTTTAACACTCAGAAAACCTTAAAAAGATGTTTAATTTTACTGTGGATCTTGGACATGATGTCAACATTTAATTGTTTACTAAGAAATTAAGAAACTTATCCATGCAATTAGGCTGTGGGGCAGCTAATGTTAGGGTAAAAAATGACTGAAATTTATAATATGTAGATCATCCTTTTAAGGAATATAATGAGCAAGGCAGCAGTACGATGTCTGTTATGAACTGATTGCTAAAATGAGTAATTCTTATTGAAAGGTTTTTTGTTATTGCCAGGGATGTGACTATCTCTAGAAATGTTACTTTTAGTTTCATTGTTTTCACAGTAATGGTGCATTACAGTGTCAAGTCAAAATAATTTTTTTCTAGCCCTTCTGTTCTGGTAATTCATTTGAGAATATGTATTTGTGTTTGGAACCATTCCGCTGCTTCTAAAGTTCCTGAATATTTGACAATTTTGCCTGTTACTGATCTTCTGAGACTGCGTAACTTTATAGGTTTCTTCTTCAGTTTCTGTGGTCTTCATAAACTGCTTTGTCTTTAAAAAAAGAAAAAGAAAACACAATTCCTGTGTGAGTGACGAGGACTGACTCTGTAGTCTTCTATTAATGAGTATGGTCAAACAATTCACGTGAACTAGCCAATTACTGAACGCATTCTGAGGAATGTGGTGATACTTGTGCTGCATTTCTTTTAAACATCTCTCCCCTCTCCTCATGTTCCTCTGTCTCAAATTTTATGCTTAAGAGCATTATGATCTTTAGGAGCTTTCTTTAGAGACATGATTGCTAGAGGTCAAGGTTAGCTGACTTCTACTACTGAGGCATATAGGGTCATGGTGCTTCTCCAAATGAGGTCACTATGTGAAAGGCAAGAAGTATTTATTTTCTAGCTTTTTCAACGGGCTGTGCATGCTTTATTGTAATGCACTAGAAAGCGCCTAGGAATACTGTGTATGACAGAATTAATAACAAACTAGGGGAGGCTGACATTAGTTTATCATTAGGGACAGACCTTTCCTCATCAAGGTGACAACCCGTTTTGTAAGCTTACTTTTGCCTTTCTAGAGCCTGACATATAAACTGTCAGAGACAGGGCAAATAATGCAGTCTCACTAAGCAAGGCATCAGTAGGAATAGGACTCTTGGCAGTTGTAAATACTGAAATGTTTTTCTGCACAGACAGAAACACAGTGTGAGAACTGCATGACGTGTGGCAACATCCCAAGATTTATCAAGCCTGTCTGTGCTAATGGAAGTTGTTGTGTGTGCTGTGCTGTACAGATGGTTTTACACTTTCTGATGGGTTTTACAATTCAAGAATTTTTTGTGCTGCTTTTTTTTTTCTACTCCCAAAGTTCCATTGCCCCATCCTGTAATGTCCTCTAAAAAGATCAAAGCTGTCTAAACCAAACAAACAGCCAATTCGCATGCTGTCACTGAGTAATCGGGGCTAAAGCAAAACTACATTTTTGCACGTGGTGCATATTGTCAGATTGATGAGAGAGAAAATAAGGAGTGACTTGGCAGAATTTGTTCTAGTTTGTCTCAGGTTTACATCTAAGGAAGCTAAATACACACTCAGGACAGTAGCCAAGGGAAGCAATTCCATCAGTTTGGCACTTGTGAGGCCACAGCTGGACTGTTTTATTTCATTTTGATCTCCGTTGGTGTAAGAGACGCTGACATATTTGAAGCCAGCTCAGCACGGGATCACCAGCAAGATCAGGGAGAGAACGTAAGACGTGGAGAGAAAGGGTAAGTGAACTTCATAGGATGAGAGAGAGTGTAGAGGAGACTACATCCTACCTTCTTGAGAGTCTACAGTGACAAAAGAAGAGGTAATGGGCATGTAATGGTCATGAGGAAGATTCTGTTAAGATAGACTTTTTTTTGCACTACAAAGGTGATCAAGCTGTGGAACAGATGAAGTATTCATCCTTAGAGATGCACAAAAATTGGTTTGGCTCTGAGCAATAGAGTCAACTTTAAGTTTGAGCCAAGTGCCAGTATGGCCCTGCTTTGAGTGAAAGAGTGGACGAGTGACTTCCAGAGATCCCTTCCAACCTAAATTGTTCTGTGGGTCCTCATTAAACTGGAATCTGGAAAATATAAGAAGGTTGAAGTGCTTAATACAAATTGCCTTTTAACATCATAAATCATTGCCTAGACTATGGAGAGCCATGCAAATTCCTAAAAATATCAGTTATGCCCTCTGGTCCTAGTTGAAGTGATATAATGTCTCTTCACCACCATTAACTTTGGTTTAAATTTCTGAAGATGTTCATATGCTTACATAATCCTAAATTTAGTTTAAGCCAGCCAAGGACTTGAAAATCATCTGGAAAGGTGTGAGAAGAGATCAGTGCTGGAGAAGTCTGCTGAATGCCAGGCAAGGTGCCTGCCAGAAGTAGGAGTGGGAATGCCTGTGCTGCAGTAGGAACTGGGAGCAGTTTGAGCTCTCCTTGTTTGGCTTTCCACCCCCTGCATCTGTGGCTTGGATTATCCAGAGTTACTGTGGGTTCTCTCTCAACAAAGATGCTTGTTTTGTCAGGTGGGATTTGTGGTGTTGTGTGACTAAGCAGTTAAGTTAGCATTGAAGTAGGTAAAATTCATTATGAAGTTGCTGTAATTCATATTATGAGAGTGAACATTCATTTCTGCTTAGTCACAATACAGTAACTTAGATGTCACTTTCATTTCTAAGTATGCACTTACTTCATGGCACAGTAAATATTTCCTTTTCAATGGCTGATTCCAATCAGTGCATTTGACAAGCATGGTACTAGTAAATAATATAGTCTTTGGTATTATCTAGGTTTTTATAGTGCCATTTTGAATGGACTCCCCAAATTTAGCTCATCTTCTGTAAAGTCCATATAGGTGAAAGTACTCAGTTTCAAGTTAAGCAGAGAGGAAACAATCAGTCTTGCATTCCACAGTTCTTCTTCAATTTTTTTTTTCACTTGGATAGAGGAAGAATAAAAGCAAAGGGCATTTGTTATCTAGCAAAACTCAGAAGCTATTTCGCATGAAAACATAATGAGTGTGACAGGCTACAAATAGCATTGAACATGAATTTTTTACAGAAGAAAGGAGAAATGTCCTTTGGTATGTTTACTTCAATCAACCCTAATAAGACTTGTTTTATGTGTTTTATGCATCCGCCATCATAATTATAAATCCTTGACATTTTAGCACTAGCATTTATATCTGCCAGGGAAGCTACCCGAAGTCAACCCTCAAGGAATGTCTGTATTGTACTATGGATCTCCATAACAGCTCTCAAGTAGTTACTAAGTGGCTTAAAAAATTACATCTCAGTCTTGCTTAAAGGGCTCATCAAACTTTGACACAAATATCAACGTTAAGTACCCAATCAGCTGCATTGTTTGAAGTACAGTCACGTGTGCCCGTGGAGGAATAGGTTGGACAGGAAGCAGAATTATAGAAGGGCTTATCAATCAGGTAATTTTTTTTTCATGACCTTTCAAAAACTCCTTTCTCTTCCTCCTGAAATAGCTGGGTCTTGAGCTGGCAGCTGCTAGGCTTGCTGCTTCTCTTCCTATTTAATGTTTTTGTGTTCTGGGAAACTTTTCAGAGCAGAGGCTACCAGTGTTTGTATGTGTGTAGTAGGATTCGGTTCTTGGCTGCCTTTGGACAGCAAAAAAATCTGGGTAACAAGGATAGGAAAAGTGTCAGGTGGTCTTCGGGAAGACACTTTGGTGTATATAGTTTTGGCATGTAGGTAAACAAGATGAGCTAATCACCATAGCTTTCATGTAATATATCTGTAATTTGTTTTCATATGTAGGTGTGAAGGAAGGCTTGCCATATGGTGTGTATATTGGTATTTTTCCTTGACAGCCTTTATTTTAAGTTTAAGGAATTCCAAGGCATACTATTATGCAAGAATAGTATTTCAAACACTCATCAGTATATACCAGAAGAATACCTTGAAAGACTGTTGAGGAGAGGTTGCAGAGCTCCAGGAAAGTTTTAAATTGAAAAATTAAATAATGCTTTCATCCATTTTGAGGTACCCTAATTACCTTAGTTATGTGTTGCACTGTTACCAGGCTTTCATCTTTTAACTATTTGAACAGGATTCTTTCATAAGTAATATACGAAATCTGATTTTATATTAATTGGTTTGTGGAGTTCTGGAGCAACTTTCACAGTGTCTTTGTGGATACTTCTTTTCTTTTTTTGGTTCAACATATTGTACACTTTACTTTTAGTCTTTCCTCAGTGTAAAGTCTTCTTGTACCCTTGTGGACATAAGTTAAAAGTAGAACTCATTGAAGTTCTGATTTTTAAAATTATTTTTAAATGTCATTTTGAACATTGCTGTGTTCTGGTGTCAGTGTGTCACATACAGAAACACTGTGCATCTTTGTATCTGTTATGTATGTGCGGGCATAAATGCAAGATTAGTCCTACAGATCCTAAATTGAGGGACCAGGGAACAAGGTAATGTGGTCCTGTGGTGAGCATCAGTTTCTGCTGTAGCTTAAACCATCACTTCTTATGCCATATGAAGCTCAATGAAACAGTCACCAAGCTTTTCATTCACTCCTCCTGACAGCTCTTCGTTAAAATTCAGGTGCTTTCTGTGAAAAGTCTTTTACTAATATGCACAAAAAAGGCAGAATTTTTTAGCCACATTATTTTATGAGCAACTGAGAACAACTCTCACAGGAGCACTGGCCATCAGAAGTAAAGGTATAATTTAAAAAAACTTTTTTCCTAAATGAGCATGGACAGATAATATCTGAACAGGAAACAAACATGTTTGGAATAAATACACAGTGTTACTGCCTCTGGTTGTCCCTACATGAGAGAAGACTCTAGATAAAGTGAATGTGGAAAAAAAAATTAAGAGGAAAGATTTCCATCCAGCTTGAATGAAAAAAATTAATAGAAGTTGAGCATTTAATTGCTTTTTGTGTTTTTGAGTATATAATTTCAGCTGTTGAAAATTGTATCTTTTCAATCATGTAGAAATGCTAGCCTATGACTGAGAACTTCTCCTAGTGATTTTATCCTGACAGTAATTGAAAGCTGATTAATTTAATTGCAAACAAGCTTGTATTTTGCCATTTCTTCCTTAGTACTTCATGTAAATGCCTGGTGTTTGGGGTCAGAAGGGAAGTAGTGGTGTCTATTTTCTAATTCAGTAGAGAAAAGCTAGTAAAATATACAGGTTTTAACCTTATTAACAATAATCTAGTTGTCAAAAGTGTAGTTTGAAGAGAAATAATTATAAACCCTTTTATTTAAAATGGTGTGTAGGGCAATGTAAAGTCAGCTGTTTCTGACTCAACAAACAAGTGCCTTAAATCGCTGCTATTTGTTCAAAGGTGAGGATGTTTTCTTTAGAATTCTGAAACTCCATGAAGTTACAATGAGCAAGGACTGAAACAAAGCTGTCGCAGTATTAATTTGAAAGGACTTCTTAAGCTGCCTCTTGTGTGTGTGGTGTCTCTCCCCACGCCCAGGGCTGCAGTGTGCGCCCTTCGCTGGATCTTAATCCAATGAGTGTGCTGGGGAATGGAGTCACATAATTTGTACATAATCTTGTTTTACTTTTCTGCAAGCTTTGCAATTGAAATATCAGTAAAGTATTGGAGGAACTGTGCTGTAAAGCAGCAAACAAAGTTAAAATTTGGCTGTATCACGGTGCTTTGTATTAAGATAGCACCAAAAATGCAAATAAAATGGAAGCATTTATTGTTTGCTGCCTTACGTTTTGACTATGTCAGTACTGGTAGAAAGAGTTTAGTAATCAAAAATTATGGATAAGTACTAAATTTTGATAATTTATTCATTTTCTATGTAGCTGGTAGGATGTTAATAGATACGGCAATAGCAATAATAATGGTTGTAAAAACCATTTCAGCTATATAGAAATGCACATATATTTTTCACAATAAGTATTCATGTTCTTTAAATAACCTTTAAAAAAGACATGCCTGACTACAGTAAGCGTGCAAAATTGTACAAATTGCTCAATTTAAAAATGTCTACAGTAATATTTTGATGTGTTAACCCCAATCAGCTGACCTACTGAATTTTCAATGTTTGTAAATATTGAACTGGTAAAGAATGAACTAGTGTCACAAGCAGTGGTGTTGTTTTACTGATATGTTTCTGGGGATCTCTTAATGCATCCTGAAATTCTTTTCAATTCGAAGATTTTGGCAGTCTGTTCCAATTAAAGCATTTTCCATACTGGAAATGAGAAGTCAATTATGACGATTATTTTTGAGTAGTTATTTTACATATCCTTAATTGTATTAATTCTCTTTGAAAGGCTGAAGCAGATATTTATATTATTTTGATTGATTAGCAGTGTATTTGTGCTAGAATTGCTACTGGTAAGATGCTGCTGCAACTATGATCCTGAGGAGTTCTCTCCCAAATAAACATTTTAGAAAACAAAAGGCTGTTTATTTCACTGGGGAGGAAAGGCATCACATCTTTGCTACCTCCACAGGCAGTATTGTAGCATCTCCTTTCCACACTGTAAAAAATGGGAGTTTAGATCATATTACTTAATTACTGGTGTGTTCCATATTACAAAGAAATAGATTTTCCTTGGGTTTTTTTGTGTTTTTTTTTTTTTTTTAAATTTTTTTTTTTTTAATCTGTCAAAATAGTGCCTGGGTGTAGACTAGGGAACTGTGGGTTTCTCTCAGAATTCACTCACAGACTGTCAGCAGTAAGATGCTTCCTGTTCTCAGGCAGCTCAGGCAGGTGTTGTGCCTATGTGGTCTGGCTCAGCCTCTGCATTCGTCCAGTGTTTCCCAGGCTGTACTGCAGGTGTTGGCTTGCGACTGTGCCCTGTCTGCTCGGGCTCGGAGTGCTGGTGTGGATACCATTGGGAAGGGATGTGGTGTTGTCATCTCTTCTCATGCCTCTGCTGCAGGAGTTGGGAGGAGAGGAGCCAGCGTGTCCCATGTGCTGAACCTTCTTAGCTGGTGACCAGGAGTGGCAAGTACATCGAGGGGCAGAGCTGACAGAGGCATCGAATCACTTGTCTGTGATCTTCCATGTAAGGAGAAGACCTGGGGGCTTTATCAGCTGTGATTTCTGCTCCTCAACCTGCCTGAACCCAGCTCATTTCTGAGCAGGTGTCAAGGAAGGTGTTTGACCTGTAACCTCAGCTCTTGGGCAGTGTCACCCAGTGCTGGGGCAGGTGCTTTCGGGACCCTCGGTGACATGAGGATATTGTCACCGCAGTTGAAACTTTACCTCTGCAGGTGGGGTGGGCACCACCGATGCCCTTGGCCTTGTGCAGGGCAAGGTCTGTGAATGCAGGACTCCCTCAGCCCTTGGGGGCAGCGCCCACCCACCCATGTCCCTGCACTGAGGGGCCCTTCAAAAGGAGCTGTGGGGACACGGTCACCTGCCCTGGGGAAGGGACAGGTGGCCGTGGTGAGGAGTGGGAGCAGCCTTGCCAGGAATGCAGGGAAATGGCTGTGCTGTGGCCGTGACGCGGTCGGCCTCTTGGGGCTGGGGGTAGGTAAGGTGCCTGCCATATCTGACAGTGTTAGGAGTCTGTGACCTGACTTGCCTGTTAAAATAATTATATATTAACATTTCTGCACAAGATTCATTTGAACTTCAGACGACTGAGGAAAGGTGTGGTGCGTAGAAACCACGGTATGTGATAGGACATGGCTGCTGCTCTTGTCTCTGCCTGTGACCAGTAGAAAATTCTTGCAGACAGCACATAGAAGTAGAGTAATTATAGCATCAGTTTGTCCTGGTTTGCCCTTCTTGTTTATACTACTGCATCTTTTGCAGGTTTCTGGGGCTGAGGTAGTGCTTGTACCTATCTATTTAACTGTTTTTCCTGGTGTTTTCCATGACTTTGTCTAATTTTTTTTTACCAATTCCTACTTTCCACCTCTGCGACATCCTGGGGCAGTAAGTGTAGAGTATTCCAAAGTAATATAGAATTTAATATGATTTCTATGGTATGAAACCAAGGAGAAACTCAGTTTCATCTGGTTGAGGAATTCATTTCTTCCCATCAAATCACAACTGAGTTCCATTTATTCCATTCTACATTGTGGATGCTCAAATGAACTTTGTATCCTGCTATTACCTAAAGTGCTTTCAGTGCCACAGTCCTACACTTTCTCCAATTTCCTCTTCATTAGTAACAGCCTCTTTTGCAGAAATCAAATTTCCACAGCAAAAGTGAGACTGAGAAAACAAACCTTTTGGTGTACAATGCTGGTGGAACTCACTGAATCACGATGAGCTGCCATAATAGCGAGAACATGAATAGTCATTTTAGAAACAAATGAAAGATACAATAAGATGGGGGTTTTGATTTGTTTCCTCTTGGTACTGGAGAAAATTGCTGTGATCTGTTCATATCTGGATCTCAGTCAGCCTTTTTGGCTATATGTAATTTTGGAACATAACGAATGCAGTGTGAACACTTGGGTATTTTACATGTTATGCAGGAATAAACTACAAAGAGAGTTGTCCTTGTTACTGGGGAGAATCTTTTCTATATGCTTTGGACACAGGTAAAAAGCAAATTGTGTGTTGTAAAAAGTTGTATGGCTGTGGAAAGGAAACAGGCTCCACATGGAAAAAGAGAGCAAGTTTTCTACCTAATTATTTTAAAGGGTTTTGTGTGTCTCTGAAATGTGCCTTGGTAAATATAAGCTGACACATTTCTAGCAACCACATTATAAATGAGTGGAAGACCTGGAAATGTCAGTTTCTTCCTTGTAGAAGCACTTCAAGATTTTTCTTTCCTTTTCCTTCATACATTCATTTCTTCCCTTGGGCAAATGAGTTCGTTTAAACGTTTGTTTCAGTATACTGTTTTTCTCAGGATATAATTGTTGACAATTCTTGGAAGTGTCAGAGGAGATTCGATGTACTAATATTTTTATAAGAGAGAGCATATGCATACCTTAAAATAACACAGAGAGGGAGAAAACGTAGTAAATCAAGCCTTTAAACTTGTTTCTGTGTATATCTTGATGTCGCCTAACCAGTTGTGTGTGTTGTGGTATTTTTCATGATTAGCTGGGAAAACAATAGGGATAATCTGAAGGAGTTCAGAAAAAGTAAAATAAATTAGCACCTTAGGCAAAGTGTTTACCATTTAAGTGGCACAAGAACTATGTCATGTCAGGTGGTGGGGTAGGGAAAACACTTGAACTGCTGCTCTTACCTCCTCTGCTTTTGGAGAGGACCTTGGAGTGCTAAGCATCCCAGAGTTGAAAATCTAATGTCTTCTATTTCGTTTTAATCATATTTTGGTTTGTTTTCCCAGAGCTGTAACATGCTTAACTGTTTTCCTGAAACTTTAATACTATTTACACTCAGCCATATGTGTGTGGGTCCCTTCTTGATGAGGCTGCACAACCACTGTCTGGTCACTTTATATTAATAAAGACCAAAAGGATGATCTTTGTGAAAGGCCTGGTTAACAGAGGCAAAAAATAATTATTCTGGTGGGTTTTTATCATTTTCATGGCCACATTGGTGTGACCTTGGACAGCAGACTTTGGAGCCTTCCTGTGTGCCTGGAGTGGTATAAGAGCCAATGACTGCGCGACAGTTCTCAGAAATGTGTTCCCAGTCCAGGCTTTCAGGGCAGGATGGGAGGAAGGCACAGATTCGTGGCGGGCAGAGAAGTGCTGGCTGTATGTGTGCTGTGCTGGACCAAGCAGCTTTCATCCTTACAGAGACACGGATTGGACAGCTAGGGAGGCCTCGTGCTCTGTCATTGTGCTGGATGGATCTTGTCCTTGGAATGTAGTTCTACTATGTTCTTACAAATAAGTCACGCATCTGCTCGCTCAGTGCAGCTTCTGTGGTTGTGTTACCTTTGTGCAGCATGTCAGTCAGTAACACTAAAATTTTTTAGACTTAATAACACCCTCTACCCCTAAGAATTAAATGCTGTTCTGTGTTTTTAAACATGCTCATCTCTAAGTGTTTTGAAATAATGTAAAATGCTCACTAATGGTAGCATGCTAACTCTGAGAAATGTGTGTCAGCACAGGGCAGTGCTGAAGCATATACTTAAGTCATATTGAAGTCAGTGTATCTAAACACAAATGTCTGTGCTTTCTGGAATCTGTTTGTTGGTAGCTGTTCTGAAATAAGATCATTATTTTTGTACTTTAAATGAAGTACAAGTTTTATTTTTTTTTCCAAGAGTGAAGTTTGGAAATACTTTAAATATACAAACTACATTATCTTTTGTTTTGATAGCTGATTGCCGTTTATGATGAACAAGAAGCTCCCCGCAAGACTGATGGCACCAATGGGAATTCGACAGACAGAAATAGCCCAGACTCCTTTGAGGCAGAGGTAGCAACTCAGCTGGCGGCCTTTCAGCCCATTGGTGAGATTGAAGTGACTCCTTCTGCCCTAAAACTGGGTATGTATATCTTGTATGGTTTTTCCTTTCATTTTTCTTTTTCTGTGTATGTCTGTAGTCTGATTTTATATATTTAAAGGTTTGTTGTTGTTTTTTTTTTTCTAGCATCCCATTGTTTGCCTTGCAGTTCAATGAGGGTCCTTGAGGGGAAGCCAATATGGGGAGTTCTGAGGTCATTTGGTCTGTTCAGCCTGGAAAAGGGGAGGCTGAGGGAGACCTCATTGTGGTCTAAAGCTTTCTTGTGAGGGCACATGGAGGGCCAGGCACTGATCTCTCTGGTGATCAGTGACAAGACCCACAGGAATGACATGAAGCTGAGTCAGGGAAAGTTTAAGTTGGATATTAGATGAAGGTTTTTCAACCAGAGGGTGGTTGGGAACTTGAATAGGTTCCCCAGCAGCAAGCCTGACAGAGTTCAAGAAGCATTTGGACAATTCTCTTTGGCACATAGTATGACTCTTGGGGATGTCCTGTGCTGGGCCAGAAGTTGCTGAGAATCCACCACAGTATTCTGAGAGCACACAAGATGAAACCTTTGCTGAGTATTTTCAAATACCACAGTCATTGAAAAAGAACCTCAGCTCTTTTTTTGAGGATCCTGGGTTCAATGAGTGTAAAACTGCTGTGTGCAAGTACTTTTACCAGTTATCTGACCTAGTGCCCTGTTCTGGGTGTGGGAAGAGGGAAGAGGGATGTGCTGGTTGCAAACAGTTCAGGTCTCTGCCTTTGAAGAAGTTGCACAGTTGGACCTGTTTGCGTTTCTGACTTGCAAGTGAGCAGACTGTGATTAGGAAAGGCTGCTGCTTAATTCCCTCTTGCATCAGAGGGTACTGCATGAACAGCTGCAGCTCTGGTGCCCTGTGCTGTTTAAGCGTTCAGGGGTTCAGACTGGTTTCTGAGTATAAAGAGCTGGAGTCTTGTATGTTGCACACAAAACAGTTTGAAAAACTTTCTTGGATGGAGAGTAGGCTGAGCTGTCACCTAAGTATTGGATACAGAAGCTTTCAAAACCAGATTGAAGGTGAATGCTGTGCCTGTCTGCCTGTAAAACAGATGAATAATGCTCAGCAGAGGCTCTGCATCCCGCCAATGCCCATTGCCCAGCTCACTGCATGTTCCTGAGGGCTGCCGGACATCTCCAAACTCTGTGCAATAAAATCTGAGTGTAAGCACCTGGGGGAAGGGTAGAAGTACTATCTCTAGTTGTGCTACTCTCATGGAGTAGTCTGATTACAGCTTGAGAAATGGAATGTTCACTTGTCTATTTTAATTACATTTTTAAAGGAAAAGGCTAATTAATTAAAGCAGTGAGTGAAAATAAAATTCCAACTGAAATTCACTGGATGAAGGTAACTTCTAACTGAAGTCTGTGCTCATTTTTGTGCCTTCTGTAGAAAATTATAAAATTCAAGCTGCATGAGAATTTTCAGAGTAAAATCTGGGTTAATGGATCGTGTCTGTTTTTTTCTATATTCTAAAATAGAAAAATCTTTTTCCATATTTAATTACACACGGGAATTTCTCGTAACTAAAAATCTTGAGACAAGACTCGTTATTGACACAACTTGTATGCATTTGTTTTTTTTCTGTAAGCATGAGATATGGATTAGCTTGTAGCTCAAGGTTCGGTGGTTGAAAGTTTTGCCACTTCATTTATTGCATATTTTTAAATTGCACTGTTACCACATTTTAGCATGTTTCAGAAAGTAGAGATTGTCCTCCAAATACCTCTGGGCACTATTTAAAAAATAAGTATTTTGTCTTGCATACTGTTGTTACGTAAGTTGAGGGTTGGAGGGAGGAGTACTTCAACTTCACACAATTTTATGTAAAGCAGTTAAATGCTCAAGCTCCTGACCTCATCAGTAAACTACCACATAGTTAATGTCCTAGTATTTATGAAATCCTACTGTAGAGCACAAAGGAGATGAAATATAATGTGGAAAGAGCAGTCAGAGTTCTATTTTGTTTTCAGTGCAATACTAACATATATTTGAAGTTAAAATGGTGTTTGCTTCTTAAAAGAGGAGATCATAAAAGTAGTGGGTTTGTCTCATCAGTTCTGTTTCAGATCGGTTTATTTTACAGGGTAAGTGAAAGATTTTCTACCTGTTAGTCCTGTAACTTTGTACTCTGAACGGTAATTGTTTTCTCTTCTGGATTTTACATTATGGTTGACTATTCTTTGGACTTAATTTTTGCCTTTTTCTTTCATGTACAAGCCCCTGCTCCTTAAATTATGTGGCTATTTCCATTAGAGGTAAACTGAAAAGTAAATGAAGAAATAGAAGGACAATTTGGTTGCATCAATATCATTGATGCATGAACCGCAGTAGTCCGGCTTCCTGTCTAATTATTGAATTGACTCCCACTTGCTAGCAGAAATAAATAATATTAATTTATAAAGCTGTTCTCATTTTAGGAGCTAGGATGTGATTGAGTATATATGTAGGAAAAAAGTTTTGCTTTCCATGGCAGAGCTGTGCTTCAAGAACTATCATGTACCAACCATTCTGAGTATTTTTCCAGAATACTTTAGGAGAAAATGCAGGGAATTCATTATTATATGAATTGTCAGATTGTGGAACAGTTTTGCCTGTTAATTTCTGTTGGATGTTTAATATTTTATGAAATCAGGTCCATGGTTTTATGTAGAAACAATGTCTGGCTAATGATCTGCTTGTGAAATACTTTGTGCTTGGTGCTTAATAAGCACCTGAAACTAAACACTGCTCTTGTCAGATGTGAGAGAATTGCCACTGGCTTAGAACAGACACAGGGAGATACTGCCTTAAAACATTTCTGGTTTTTAGAAATTGTATATGTGACCTAGTTAGGTTAATTGTATATTATACCAAATCTTAAAGCCCTTCCTGTTTAGATAAAGATGGCAATAATTTTACTTTTTGGTATTTTTATTATATGATTTCTTCTCTGAGGGTGTTTTTCTGCTTGTTATTTGAGAATACTGATCAGCTTGACTGTCTAAAATCATAGATTTTTTCATGAGGTTGTTGGTTACCCTTTACTTTTCACTTTATCATCTGTAATTCTGAAAGTGAGCCTGGAAAAAACCCCTTATATTTGACTCAAAAACTAAAATAACCTTATATTTTACATTGCTTTCTATATTGGCTAAGTTTCAGAGCAAAAAAGTAAGTTTAATTCACTTGGTATCAAATTACCTTATTAGTACATATATCCTCAAAACAGCTCAGGAGAGTATTCAGCTATTTGTTTTCTTTTCCCTGAAATAAACACTGCTGTGCTTTTAAAGCTAGCTCTGTTCCCAAACAGGGGCAATTGTAGGTTCTAATATTTAATTTGAGAAAAATGCAGGAAGATGTGAAGTGTTCATGGACACAGTATCTTCTGTGAGATAGACAAAGTATCTTCACATGAGGTGAGGTGCAAACAGATTTAAGTGCCTCCATCCCTGCCCCACATCACTGGATTATCAGGTGCTGTTGCTGACAGTGTCTTTTAATAGGGAAAAAGTGAAAATCCCAATTTGACAGAATGTGTGCTTGAATAAAGAAAACATTTCATGCTACAATAAAAATGGTATAAAGCACCTGCTAAGATATACGACAAAATTTAGTGAAGCACACAAGTGTTTAATGTGTTCAGGCAGCTGTTTGAAACAGAGAAGAAATTGATCTACTGATTTTGTTATTTCTGTGGATACAAGAGCATTGAGACAGTTGCTAAGATGGCAGCAGAGCTTGTCTTGTATTGCTGTTTCTTGTGAGCAGAATTTCCCAGAGTACAATAATGATGTGGCCATGACAACAGTTTTCAAAGAATGATACAGGCAACTAAATGCTGAAATAGCTGATGTACATTTGAAAAATGTATTGGAGGTAAACTTCAACATCTCTAACCCCAAATACCATTGCAAATTCTTCATTGCTTTTTTTTTGTACCATATTTCCTAATTATAAACCTGTATTTAGACAAAACCCTGCAATGGACAGTGAAATCACAGCGTGTTGAGTACTTTGTGGCTACATGACTTCAGCCCATGGTGAGTGTAAGGTAACACACATCCCAGGGAAAGAGATTATGGTCTTCATAAACCATCTTGTAATTTTCTGTGCACCTATAAGCATGCCAGTAGTGCTCCTGTTTTCCTTTTACACCTCATAGTTTACTGTTGTTTTCTAGTAGTTTTCCCCACATGGTAGGTCGTGGAACAGGAAGCGGGGAGTTACTTTCATTATGTCAATTTGTTTTTCCTTTTCAGTCCATATGGGCAGGAAGGAGAGAGCACTAATTTATTTATGGAGGATCCGTTTTACAGACAAGGCACTCTGAGCTGGAAATGCCTTCATGACAGGCTCAGTGTTTTGTTTGCTTCGTTTGGTAAATGATTGTCGAGTACACACAAAATTAGTTGTTGCTTTTGTCTTGCTCATCTCCTTGGTGGTAAGTAGTCAGGATTTTGCCTGGAGGAGGGCAGGCAGTATTCAAAGATATTTCTTGCTTTTGAATACTAAGGTATGAAAAAAGTAAGGTCTAAAGTAGACATCTCCATGATTTTTTTTTTTTTTGGTCTGTTGTTTTGTTTATTCTTTTTCCCTTTATTTGGGAATTGGTTTGAAGAATCCTGAAGCTGTTTTCTGAGTAGAGTCTGGAAGCAGAGACAATTAGATTACTTTGTTGGCTATTACAATAAAATTATGCTCTTAATTGAATTGATACCTATACTAGTGTAAACTAGTAACTTCATTTAAAGTTGAGATTGCATAAAGAAATAATTCCTTGGAACAGGTATTGATAGCAGGTTAAAAAATATTCTTGTGAACTACAGGAGTTAACTCCTCCCCTTGCAAGCTTTCACTATTGAGTAGAGTAGTGTCTTGGTTTTCCCACTGGAAGGTCTTACTTCTGTATTTGAAATTTTGCATGACTGTTTTATACCGAATCTGAGATTTTCTCATTTTGTATGTATATGTTTGTACATCTCATCAGTGTTCCAGGCAAGTGGAAGACTTAGGTGCAAATAATGGTTGGAATGGCTGATTACAGTCTCTCTCCCGAAATAAGCTTACAAATGGTAATGGTAGTTGGAATTAATGCTACATGCAGACAGGCGTGCTTTTGAGCAGGCAGTTCTTTTGGTTCTGGCATTTAATGTTGTTTCTTCTCAGTGAACATTTTTGTCCCTGAAAACAGAGATTTCTTGGAATGCTTCAACCCTCAGAAGGGCTAGTTAGTACAGGATAATAAGAGTAGTAGCCTAGAAGGTTTTCATTTTCCATTTTTCATGCAGTTGATGTTGTTCTGGCCATGTCTTTTTGACATTTGGGAAAGGTTACTTTGCGCTCTTACAGAATTGCCTTGAAGGTGCTTCAGACAGAGAATATACTCAATTAGCTTAATGTATTCCTGTGGTTTGGGGGGTTCTCTAGTTTGAATTCAGCTTCATAGGTTTGTTTAGAACACTTACTTTGATTTGCCCTCTGTGTTTGGGTTGCTCAGTCAGTCAGCAGAGGTGCTTTTGTTGGCAGTGTCTTAGTTTGAAGTTTAAGGGAATTGAAGGGAAAGTTTCTTCCAGGAGTTTTTGGAAGTTTCTGCCCTGATAGGCCTGACAAGGATTAAATTGTTATCTCCAGGGTACGGATGTTGACAATTTCTGTGTAACTTCAGAGCTCAGAAAGAATTTCTTTTCTTTCTCATCCTCTTTGAAGTGGAAGCATTGTAATAGGCTTGGGGGCATTTTAAACAACATATATTTGATTAGTCCTCTTTCAAGTTAGAGTTGAGATACTACAGATATGGAGACTGTGTTCTTAAATACAGAGGAAACGACATTATGTATTTTTAAAATTTGTGAAAACATACAATGCGAAACTATTAATCTGATAAACCAAATCAAATTGCTAATGCCTTATATATAGTATACACGAATAAGTAGGAAAGACACCTTTTCTTGCATAAAAGCCATCCTTCTTCATCTTGCAACGTCAGTTTATTGGCTGAGCATTCGGATGTTTGTCAGTACATGGAGTGTACTGCATTCAGGTAACAATTCTGTCCTGTAAGATTCTGGAAAAACAAACATTTTGAAATTGGTACATTTCGAAAGAAATGCATTATGGAAGAACATGCTGTTTTCTGCTGATTTCCTTAAGGAAATATGGCTGTATTCTCTTTCACTGCACTGGAGGGCTCCTCTCATAGTAATGATATCATCAAGTGTTCTCTGCTGTTTGCCATAGGTGTTGTGAGGATGACATTGTACTTGATAGATTTTTCTCCTCTGTGGCATCCAGTGTAATCTGCTTTAAAAGAATTGTGATGATCAATTCAAGTCTACTTGTATTTATAAAACAAATGGTTTCTGTTCTCCAGCAAGCTAAAGGTTTGAAGATAACTTTTCATTTCAGTCAGAGGGAAAGTCTGGTGTATTTTGACCTCATGACTTAAGCGTGGTCTTATTTAGTTGTCCTTGATTCATGGAAATGAGTTTTGCTTTATCTTTGTGCTGCAGCAAAACAATACAGTAATGGTTTCTGTAAAGATATATATAAAATTTCCATGTGTTTTTCTGTCTTTGAGCTGCCTGTTTACAAAACAAGCCAGTATTTCCTTCCTTTCACTGTCCTCAGGAATTTAGTGCTAGGGTAGGTAATAAATTTATGTGCATAGTTTGTTACAAAAGTATCTCTTCTCGTTTTAATATCCCTTCTGTCTCTGATTTCCCTAAAGATTGTTCCTCATCAATTATTCTGCCTGTCTCTATTCCCTTTGCACTTGGTTTAATATGCCTTACTTTGGAGTAAGAGGGGTATCTTCATGAAAATATGTTAACTAAACAGAAAAAATATTTTTCCAGCACAAGTTAGACACTTTTCCTCAGTAGCTCTCTAGCTGGGATGTTGATTTCCAGCCTTTTATTGCCGTAGGGAAGGTTTTGGGGAAGGTAATGAATGAGACTTAAAATGACGGAATAAATTCCATTATAAAAGTCAGTGTTGCGTTTTGACACACATTGTTTGATGTCAGTGCTTTTACTCAGATTTTGTCTGTTTTGCAGATTCTGTGGTGTTGCTGGTTTTTTTTGGTATTTTTGTATTATGATGCATAGCTGGTTTTAAGGTTGTATCTTTTAAAAAGACCAACCCCCTTAGCTAAGTATTGCAGCTGAAGGTTTTGAAAGGCTGTATATGATTTCGTACTTCAAAACCCTAGTGCAGTCTGTGTCAGTACCCTCTAGTGTTGATCAGGGGGAGAGTGTGTCTGTTTATAATTCTCCACAGTACTTGTGGTGTATTAGCTCTGAGAAAATATGGCAAAATGTGTATTTCAGGTAAAAAATGAGCCTCCTAAGCCTGGCTGATTGATAGTTTGAAATTGTTCAAGTTAAAACAATTGGGACTTCAGATAAAGGTCTCAAGGTACTAGATCAATAAGAAGTTATTATTCAGTTTCCTCGCCATGTAAAAACTCAAGTATCAAACACAACTATTGTTCTGTATAAATGGGAAGAAAGCAGGTGTATGCTGATTTTTCTAACTGAGCTTTCAATTAAACTATAAAATTTGATGTAACACACCAAAAATTGATGAGCTATGATAGGATTAGACAAATTCACAGCATGTGGCTCATCAGTGTCTTGAAATATGGTTGTCTAGATGCCACACAGATTTGGAAATATTTCTAAAGGTTATTTTTTGCAAGCTGGTAGGATATAACACTCTCAGGCTTTCTCCCTACGTCTTTGCTGCCACTGTTAGATTCAGGATACTGGGTGAGGTAGACCCACTATAGCTCCTCTGTGTTCTTATTCCTTGCAGCCTCACAGAAAGTTTCAGGTTCAGGAGCTTTCACTATTTTAAATTGAAAATTGTCAGGAACAAGATTGAAATTTAAGACTAAACCTTGTTTACCATGACCAGATTAGAAAATAATAACATCTGCAAGAGTAAGACATCTCTTTTTATGAAAACATCAAAACAGAAAAGGTTCATAAATTAAACTAGATATCTAAAAACTGGTCATATTTAATTATTACAGAAATGCGTACTAATGCTGTAATTTGTGATCAGTCTTTAAAATACAGTTTAAATACTCAAAAATTTACTTTGCAACTCCAGCACAGCGGTAAAATGCTGCCAAAGTGATATTCAAGCTGCACAGTTTAGCTGCCAAAGTTTTAAAGAAAATTAAATCATTGAACCGTGGAAAAGTGACTGCATAAGCACCTGTAACTGATGTTAGCTGAAGTGCTAAACCAGCTTTTGGCAGCATGGCCTCTTTTGCAGGTGCACAGAATATTTTCTTTGTGTCAGTTTATTTAACTAGTACAGTTCATTAAGTATTTCATTTGAAGTTGAGAAGTGGGCTGGGAATTGAAATAGAAGAAATACTTATTTTCACCTTTCAATCTATGAATAAAAATAAGGTGCGAGAGTCTAAGATCTATTAGTTTTTAAATCTTACAGGATATATTACCCTAAAATGATTTATTTAAATTCAGTAACTACAGGTAATATACTGCTTAAAAACCCAACGTGTTTAATAAGATGAATACTTCTTGCTGTGTTCAGCAGGTGGATGACTAAGACAACTTGTGGTTGAAGTATATCTGGAGTTCAGTTTATTTTGAATTTTCTGAATGCCATTGGAAGGATATTAAGCTTAAAAAAAAACCCAACCAGAGCAAAAACCCAAACTAAACCCCCAAACTTTAACCCCCCAAACAAACAGTCAAAATCAAAGCAAACCCCCCCGTGTATATGTGTGTAGGGAAAGTAGCACAACATTTTTTCTCCCCAAAATAATAATTGAAAAACATCAGATGCTTGAAGTGGCTGTAACTTTTAATCTTGTGTCTAAAGACGTAATTGTAGGATGTACATCAATCAGTAGATGGAAAATACTGAGATTCTTGAAGATGCTTCACTTCTGTAAGGGAAAGAATAAGAGAAAGCCTGGCCCATACTGCAAAGTGCTGCTTCTTTTTTGTAATAGCCAGTGTGTTTTCACAAAACTCTTGACCAGTCTGCCCAGCAAGGGAAGGAGTTGCACATTTTGCTTGAGTTTGAGGGGGAAAAAAAAATCACAACTGCCTGTTGTGAGCTGATTTATCTTCACTCCAGGATTCTGCTGTAGCTCCTTCCTCTCTACCCAGTCTCTTCCATGTGGTGCCTGTAGCCAGGGTCCTTTGGCGCAGATTCATGGTGTTCCCTGGATTCCAGTAAATCTGGGTGCTCCCTGTCTGTCTGATGAGGAGTTGAAAATAGGACCAATGCGTTGATAGAGATGAGAAGATCCTGAAATTACTCTGTATCTGGCATGTGTTTTGACCTTAAGTGCAAGAGAAGAATACCTAGTTAAGATTTAAACTCAAGTCCTGTCCTTCTGGAAGCTCTTTTGAGAAAATGTATAAATGGGAAGAAAGTACCAGCATTATTTGTACATCATCTGTAGATGGATATGTCCTAGTACCTTGAGAAGTGATTAACTGATTATCGTATGGATGTGGATTTTGATCCTCACTGCAGGATTTTTATGACTGAAATAATGTGTGTAGGTGATTCTTACATATCCGTCTTTGAAACTGCAAAAGCTGTAAATGTAAACGTTCCATAGTTGTTTGATTAGGCCCTGTTAACACCAAAGAAACTCCATTCTGGTCATAAAAACTGAGAGAACAGTTCTTGTGCTTCATAACTGGAACCTGACTTAATACATTATAGCATATACAACCAGAGAAAAGAATTGTTTTGAAATAACTGGCACTGAAAACAAATACCAGTTTAAATCCACCCCAAAACAATACCAGTTTAAATCCATTCCAGAGTTTTACTTGTAGGCCATTGCTTTTTTTTTTTCTTTTTCCTCTGTAAGAAAAATTACACCTCATTTGGAGTAATAGGGAAGTACTTTGTGCTGGGTTGATGTGTAAACAACAGCTCTTGCTGTAACTGGTTTTTGTAGGTTTAAGTCAATTGTCTTGGCTGTTACACCATCCTAGTTCATTAATCTTCTATCCTTGGGAATTGAGGTGCACTGTGCACTTTGGAAGCACAGCTGTAGATTTGAAATTGTATTGATAGTACTTGAATGTTCTACCTTGTGGTGGTACTGAAATTTCAGTACCACCACAAGGTAGAACAAACAAGCCTGTGTCAGCTCCATTTGAAGGACATGGCAGAGCCATTCCATGATGCATCAGGTGGTGGTAAGCAATGTATCTGAGGGTGACCAAATTTACACACACTGATTGCTTAGTGCTCTCAAAAACTGCTGACTGGAAGAACTGTCTGTATGTCTGTTAATGTGAAAATTCTCTGATAAAAAGGAGAAAAATAGGTAGGTATATTAATCTTTTATGTATTTAAATATAAACTAAAAGCTTGCTTGTAACTTTGTTTCTAGGGCCTGACCTGTTTCATGACAAGATCAGTTTCAAAGCAATTTTGGCTTCTCAGTATAAATGGTAGTTGTTTGTGTCTGTTCAGAGCTCTTCTAGCCAATAATTGTCCATGCTGAAGTGCAATTTTACATTTGTGTGTGTATGTATATAGTATTTAGGTGTTGTGTTTCAACAGACATGAAATGTTGTGATTTAGTCAGAAGGGGCTCTGAAAAAATATTTGGAAGCACCTGTAGGTAAGAAAATACTTTGTCTGTCTGTCCAGGCAGGGGTGATATAGAAGCAGGCAGCAGTGTAATTGTCATTGGTATGGCCTTCAGCAGCTGATAGTTTGATGCACACTTGATGGACAGCTCTTTTCCCATCATAGTCAGCATTTTTATATTCAGGAGCAGAATTTTAAATTATGAATTTACCTGCCTAGGTGATTTATTGTGAATCTCTTTCTGCCCACTTACATTATTCTGTCCAAGTGTATCTTTAGTTCTGCTGTAGGATAGTTCTTCCCTGTTACCTAGAAAAACAAACTAACCAACCTAAGAGAATGTTAGTTATAAGTCATGCAGTAACACAACCATACACCTGTGCTTGTGTTTCCTGTGTTCCTTGGTTTGTCAGCATACCTAAAAGTCATCTGAGAGTGTTTGCATCCAAAGCATTGCTAAAATTGATTTTTAGTACGTGATTTGACTGTATTATAGATAGCTCAGCCTGCCAAAAATTCTCATGGATGATAAAGTCTGGTTGTGTTCAGCGTTTTTTGGCAACCTACGACCTCAAAGAATAAAGGGATTTCAGGCTGGAGATGGACTGTGCTTTCCTGAGCAAAGAGGTGATAGAGCAAATGTGTGAAATTAAGGAAGGATAGGAATAATATTTTTTTGTGATATCGATCATATTGAGTAGTACTCAACTGTCTAAATGTAGGTCTGCAATCTGATGCCAGAACTCAGTGCCTGGAAACCCTGTAGAGCTTCGGGGGATCCCGGCAGGGGCAACTTGAGCTCCAAAATTCTCCTGATCATTTTCAGGTGCTGAAATCCAGACCCTGCATTGTTCACCTGCAGTTGCACAGTATTCTTGAGCACATCACTTCTAGTTTGTGGCCCCCCCTAACCTCAGATGCTGATTTTTTTGAACAGCCGGAGGGTTTCAGTAAGGCAGAGCACACTCCTGGTCATGGTATGTGTTCATGTCTCTGTGCAGCTTTTTGGTGAAATTTAAATAACTAGCAAAACAAGCTAAGACAATCAGGTTACATCTGGTATGGAGGTGCTTCTTCCGCCATTGTGTTGATGGAAGTTTTCACTTTTTAATTGTACACAAATGGCAGAAACCTCTCTTCTGTTTGTGGTTGTTTTTTTTTTTCTTCCCTAATGCAACCAATTTAAATCTAAGTGAGGTTTCTACCATATGCTTGTTTCAACCATATTTGCAGTTAAAAAAATATTTCCAAAACATAAGAGTTCAGGGAAAATACATTGTTAACCATGAGTCTGTGTAGATACTAATTTTTGAGGGTGATGCTAGCAAAAAGAAAAGATTGATCTATATTGGTTGAAAATAAGTGATAGACATTAAGCAAGGAAAACTGCAGGGCTTTTTCCTCATCAGCTTTGTCTAAGAGTATGTGTTATGAATAAGGCTGACACATGTGCTTTGAAGGTGCTGTGGTACCATAATAAAAGGTACTCTGCAAATTTTTAAAGAATGGGATGTACACCCTGAAGTGATTGAAATTAAAGGCTGTCATTATAAGAAAAAATTTTTGGACATGTGTTTCAGTTTTTGTTGTCTGCAAACTCCTGATGCAGTGCTGCAAGATGAGGATAACTATTTTTTAAAACTGAGTTCCTAAGTTTAAAGTACAAAGTGCTACTCTGGCACAAAATACTAGTGCTTATTAAAAAATGTGTTTCTATGATGAACTTGGTATGCAGGAAGGAGTTTCACTCTCTCTCATCACTCAGGGAAAGATGGATTTTGTGTTTGAACTTACATTGGTTGTTATAAATGTTCAGCACAAATGTAAGAGCGTGAGTAGAATAACGTGGAAACACAGCATGACTAAAGGAAAGCTGTGAGGAAAAAGGCACCATTCTGTTTCTTGACAGAGGAAAACGGATGACAAAATCTCTTAAGAAAATGTGGGTAATTTTCTACAGCACGTCTGTAATAAACAGTATTGCAGATGGTTTTTCAGTACATTTTGTACTGAGGAAGATGGGGATGAAGGAATTCAAGGTATGTATGGATAGTGGACGTGGTCCAGCTCCTGAGTCAGGTTGAGTCTGGGGTAGTAGATGTGGGAAGGTTTCTCTTTGGGAATGCAAGGGAGCGTGCTTGCTTTCAAGAGACCTGGCTGTGCAGTGCAGGGGAGGCGGGGAAAGGCTGGAAAAAGAAAGGAGCCCGTGGGAGACGCAGTGAGCAGCATGGAATGTGTTCTTATGGCAGCGAACAGCCTGAGCTGCAGAGGAGATGAGGGGAGATGGAGCAGAGTTTGTTAGCTCAGGGAGCTGCTGAGAATTGCTGTCTCATGAAAGAGAGTAAGGGACTCTCCTGCAAAGGAGGGGCAGTACAGCTTCTTCTCACTCTTTCTTCCAGTTGTGCTCTTTGCTGTGGATTTTCTCCTATTAACAAGCACATTTTGGTTCAGTTTATCTTTGTCTAATAAAAGGTTCATTTTGTGTTTTTGTGGTGAGCACATGTAAAACAATAAGGACCAGAGGGACTATTTAGTATAATTTTAGCTAAAGACTACAGCTGACTTGTTTCACACAGATATTATGATGTGATATTTCTGTACAAGAAATTATTTTCTGTGCCTGTAAATACATTTAAAAATGAAGAAAATAGACTCTGGTTTTCTCTTTAAGTAAAAAATTATCTGTAGGATCCTAAAATTTACAACATACTGTGAGAAAAGAGAAAAAGCTGTATGTAATAGCCAAAAAGTCCAGTTGTTTTTCTGCAAGTAGGGAAGCATTCCAGATGAGCACCATAAATTTCATTGCTTCATGGCAATAAGAAAAAATTTGCAGGAATAAAAAAAAAAGAAAATAGCTGCAAGGCCATCTTCCCAAACTTGGGAATGGTACTCTCTATAATCCTGCTGTTCCTGCAGACTGGTTTCAAAGTTTAGACAGTTGTAAATTTTGTTTCAGTTTCTTTGGAAAACACTGAGAAAAAGCGAGTTGAAAGGAGATCTTCAGAACTGAGGATGCGGAATGTGGTAAGAAGAAGCATCTTAAAGCAGTCAATACAGAGAGCAGACAGAAGTGCTGAAGTGGTGTGGTACAGGAGACCTCTTCTTTTACCTGCTGTGTAGCTGCTGGAAGGCCCTGGAACAAGCAGGGCTCTTGTCTCCCAGCAGTCACAGGGTTGGGAGCCCTCATCTTTCTCTCAGCCAGAGGAATGAGGAAAAAATGAGGAGTTGGTTGTAGAAGACAGCTCAGGAAAAAAGGAGAAATCCAATTTCAGAGTGTTGGCTTTGGGAGGAGGATGAGCTTGATATAAATGATCTTTTTGTGTGGGGTTACTCATCCCCCTCCCTTCCCATCTTTGACCTCTAAAGTTGACTGAGGGGAAATTTTTGTACCCTCTTTGAGTTACTGTGGATTTCTCATCTTGGAAAATGGACAGAAATGAGGAAAGGGGCTGGGTTGATGGCTTTGAAGAGTTTAAGGAACAGCATGCTCATTGAGTTTTACAAATAAAAGACTAGTGCAAAGAGTTTTCAATAGTTTCTCTGTATTGTTCATGTTTATTTCAGAAGGAGTTGGAGACTAAATTGTGTTGAATCACACAAAAATGTTTCAGCATCTGTTTTTAAACTGTTGTATTGAAGAGAGACAAAAAATTGGATACAGGCCACCAGAAACTTTAGTCGTACACAGAAAGAATTATTTTAAGATATAAGTATTTATCCTTAAGAAGGGAGTAACTTGTTTTTAGCTTTTATACACCTTCTTAGCAAATATGCCTAGAGGGGAAACAGATTTCTCCTCAGCTTCATGTGAAAAGCAAGAATATTTGGGTGGTGCATTTTGACCTATTGACATTTCTGGAAAATCACACAAAATTTGGTGATCAATCCCTTTCTACCCAACCTCCTTGTAAAAAGATGCATAGCTCCTGGTATAAAGATGATAATCACTTGGCAGAAAAACCGATATCCAGCCTCTGATATTTAAGCATTCCCTTAATACCAGTACACAAATTTAAGTGTTACTTCTGCTTTTCTTACTGGTTTCCTGCAGAAGTGAGCATGGAAGGGGTCACCTGCATATAAAAACTTGCTCACCATGAGGAAGGGGTAAGAGCATTAGGTTCTCTGGTTGCCCCTCATCAGGTACTAGTATTTATTCCAGCTATCTTGACAAGGTTGTGCTGAAAGTGAATGTGGTAGAGTCATTCCAGCTTTGTTAGCATCCAGCAAGAAAACTGTTGCATTTTCAGATTTCTTTTATAGATCTAATAATTATGGCTGCCATCAGCCCCAGCCACTCTAATTGGCATTATAACTGACAGCTTTAATCTTAATTTCACTCACTTGATGATACATGTGGTCACAGATACATGCAACTAGTCATTTGTTTTTCTGAGGAGATGCCTTTTTCTCCTGTTTGCCAGCAGTATTTACCTAATTTAGGTAGCTCATGGGTGGAGATCTATTATATCAGCGCATAAAAATGTTACTATTTCTTTAGCTAAGGAAATGTGAAATGATACAACCCTATCAAATCTAGTAATTTAAGAGGTGGCTATTACCGCAGATAAGTGCTGCACACTTCTCTTATTTAACCACATGAGGCTTTCTGTCATGCTAATTTAGCATCCCTGAACGTTTGAACTCAATTTTGTCTTGCAGGCACACCGCTTCTGGTACGGAGGAGCAGTGATCCAGCTTTGGGTGCACCTACTGACTTCCCAAGTGCTTCTCATCCCAATGACCACGGTCTCAAGCATGTTGTGGCAGTAGGTGTCATGTAACTCACCTTTTTCTTAGGGCCAAAACTTTTCTTACCTGTTAGTATATAGTAGTTTTATAAGCTATATATGTATTTGGATCCATAACAAAATGCATTGTACTTATTTTCTGCAAAGTAGAGAATTTCCTCTGGAAAAATAGTTACTGTAGATGATACAATCAATTCACAGTGGTTGTATTTTTTTTTAATAAGAGATTTACATCAAACTCAATGGTGTCATAATGCACTGGAATATGAACTGAACCTTCAGCAGTTATTTATTTGCTCAGTATCATGTTGTCCAGTTTACCACTGCTTCTTTGATCTCGCACCCTTTTCCACTTCTCTTGTTTTCTAATGGCATATTTGTCATCTTTGGTACCCTGCCACTATCCTGCATGGTCTCTTCTTTATCTCACTTTTCTGTTTTACCTGACTCTTCCATTTTGAGGACAAATTTGTTTTCAATATAGTTATTACTAAGTTCTATTGCAAAGCCACAATTAGTAAAGATGCAGTGACTCTTAATCATATGTTTTTGCAGACTGTCTTTAATCTTCTTAAAGTGATACTGTCTTAGTCACACTTGGGCCACATGTTCTACCTTGCACTTTTAAGACCTGAAGCTTTGTGTGTAGGGGAGATGTTCCTACATTACTTATAAACCAATGAAATTCTTTAGAATCTCTGAATGTCAGCTGGGACACATAAGTGTCTCTAGCAGAATAAAGCAATTCTTTTGTGTTTGCCTAGAAAGCTCTGGTGGGTCTAGTTCTATTCTTTAGACCACATGAATGCTGCCTTAAATAATGCTGCTGCTCTCATTTGCTTGTAATATTTATGCCTTTCCCCCTTTAGATTCTCTATATAGTATTGCAGTTCACTCCCTGTCCCCAGCTGTGCAAAACAATCTATTGCTGGTTTATTTCAAAACAAAACAACGCTCAGAAACCCTGAGTCCCTGTTTGGTGCAGGAGGGATGTTGCAGACTAGATCACAACTAGTTTAGAGCAAGGTTCCACAACTGGCTGTGTTGTCACATTAGGGAGCAGGGGGTTCAGCAGCACATGCTGGAGGTGGGAACCTTTCAGCTGAAGGTGTATTTAGCCAAATTTCCAGTTAAATTCATGTGAATAAAGGAAGTAAATACACAGTCAGTTGACTTGCGTGCAAATGATGTTCTATGAGTCTCACTGTAACACTGGAATTTTGAAGGCCAGCACAGGATTTTAGTTGGCTGTTAATTGTTTTTCTTTGCATGGTCAAATGCATGTGCATCTAAATATTTTGTGCACACCTTATTTTACAATGGCTTGTGTTATTTGCTAAGTGGTGCAATTTTAAGTCTCAGTGACTCTCCAAGTACATTACGATGTTACAGGGGGCTGAAATTTGTCAAAGTTCTGCATCATTTGTCAGATCTGTTTGAGTTGAGAGGTTTTTCTTGGTATTTGTTGCAAGCATTTACATATTAATGAAATACTAAGTCTGATAAATGGAAGTACAAAGAAGAATTTCTGGTTAACAGTGCAGATCTTATACTCTTGGTGGAGCTGAGAAACTCACTGTATAAAGTAAGTATGTCAGTACGTAATGCTGACCCCATGTATTCTATAACCATGAAAATGGCAAAAAAAAAGGTGGAAAAATAACTGAAATCTGTTTCATTCCAGGGTGTGTTTTGAATGCTTTATAGACCATCCAAGAAGAAAAAAACAGCATTTTGTTGAGTTGTTTTTTTTAATGTAATTCTAATGGTGACAAGTGCATTTTATGCCATTACATGAGGATTGCAGTAATACTTGGGGGTTAAAACCTTACCATGCTTCACTGACTTGCATCAGTACAAAAGAGTCCTCCAGGCCTAAAGGAATTCTCTGTGCTAGAATACAGAGCATCCCTCTGTCAGCTGTAGGGCTGACAGTCAAGGCTGGACAAGTAACAGGGGTGGAGAAGGACTTTTTTTTGGTATATCACGTAAAGTGGAGGGAGGTGAGGCCCAGAATATTGAAAGTTATGGTTTGGCGGTGTTCTGGTTTTTTGTGAAAGCAAAAATCTATTGCAGCAAAATACGTTATGCTAACTCTTATTTTCACAACAGTACCATTTCTAAAACTCCCATCATCAATCATACTGAAATACGGTTTGGTATAATGTTCTGGGAAACACAGAAAGCTTAAATAACATAGGTTAAATTAGGTGCAGATTGTTTTAAAACATGCAGAAAAATCAATATCTGACAAATGAAAAAACATGGCAAAAATAACTGAATACTGCATTTTGAAAATAGCTATAGTCTTTCAGGTGTTAAAGTACTATTTAGAAAAAATTGGTTTGTTCTCAACATTGCTGCTGATAATTAAAACTAATACTGAATTTCCTTTGCCACAAACCAGAGGTTTTTTTTATGTTAAACTGCTTCCCTTAGTCACATGCAAGTTAGAAAACCCAGAACTATTCCTAGATGAAACATTCTTCAATGCATGTAGTGAAAATTAAGTCTCTATCCTTATGCCATAATTCTTAGCCATTAATTTGTAATGGAAACTGACTTTCATAATTAGCTGAGCTGTTTTGGCGTTTCTGGTGTTTTGGTGTTTGGTAGACGTGGAACTGGCGGTGGGCTCTGTGTAGCAATACCCGTATGCTGCCTTACACTGACACACCAGTGCTTCAGATTTTTGAGAGGTGACTACCATGGGATTCTCTGAAGGCAATGCTAATTTACCTCCTGGAAAGTACACTTCAGTTGTACAATGAGTAATGCAGAAGTAGGACAGCAAACATGCAGTAATACAAGAAAAGAACTTTGCTGCCCCGTTTAGGTGAGCTAGTTGAACCTGATGAACCGTTTGAACTGTTCACAGTATTTATGGCATCAAACAGAGCATGTGTTCTGTTTTTTAGATGTTCTCCCATTTATTCAAAGGAAGATATAATTTTTAGTGCTATATGATGATTCCAAAAATAACAAAACCTTCTCTGAGTGACCGGGTAGTTTGTGGAGAATTTGAGCTATTCTTTTCTATTTTCTCTGACACATCTTAGCTGTAGTTTTAGCCCCAATTAACAAAATACTTCTAGATCAATCAAAAACCGATAGTGAAGTCCAGCATCTGTTCCCTCAGACTGGAAGTCATTTAACAGATGGTACAAAATTTGAGTTTCTTTTTTCATCCAAATCTCTCTTTCCTTATTGTGATAGCTGCCACTGAAAAATTTAGAGAAAGTAATCAGGGAAAAATAGGGGTAACACACATGCATTCTGCTTTTTTGTATTGAAGAAAAAGTATTTGTTAATGATTTTTTTACTTTATTAAAGCTACTCTTTAGCTCTTCTGCCTAGTTAGAATCACAGAGCCCTGGTCAGGCTTTCAAGAATGAAAGCTTCCTTCCCTACGTATCCAGAGAGGGCTTCAGGGATACAGAATTAGTTTAGTGTACTTAGGTACACCTGTGGCTTGGGCAGAGAAATGATTGAGAGCAGCTGTGCAGAAAAGGGCTGGAGGGGTGATGGCTGATGAAAAACTCAACGTGAGCCAGCAATGTGCGCTTGGAGCCCAGAAAGTCACCTGAACCCTGGGCTGCAAAAAACCCATGGACCAGTAGGTTGAGGGGGAGGGGATTCTACCTCTCTACTGCATTCTGGTGAGACCCCACCTGGAGTGCTGCATTCAGCTATGGGGTCCCCAGTACAGCCCCAGTACAGGAAAGACATGGACGTGTTGGAGTGTGTCCAGAGAGGGGCTAGGAAGTTGGTAAGGAGCTTAGAGCACCCCCCTGTGAAGACAGGCTGAGAAAGTTGGGGCTGTTCAGGTTGGAGAAGAGGTTTTGTGGAGACCTCGTAGAAGTATCTGAAGGGGGCCTGCAAGGAAACCAGAGAGGGTCTCTTCATCAGGAACTGTAGTGACAGGACAAGGAATGATGTGTGCAAACTGTGAGGGAAAATTTAGGTTAGATATGGGGAAGAAATTCTTTATGGTGAGGGTGGTGAGACACTGGCACATTTTGCCTAGCAAAACTGTGAATGCGCATCCCTGGCTGTGTTCAAGGCCAGATTGGATGGGGTTCAGAGCATCCTGGTCCAGTGAAAGGTGCCCCTGCCTATATCAGGGATGTTGGGACTAGGTCATCTTTATAGCCCCTTCCAACCCAAGCCATTCGAGGATTCTGTGATTCTATTTCTCTGAAAAGTTGTGTGCCCAAAGATTTGCTCTGGCGAAGGCCAAGGGCTGGTCCAGCTGCTTTCGGGCTGCAAATGGCCTGGCCTCACAAAAGTGAGTTTAGCAATGGGCATGTAGTCTTCAGCGAGGGATCCCCTCTGGAGTGAGGCCATGGAGTGGGATTGAGATAACTGAAACCTTCCAGAAGAAACAAGACTTCTTGGGGCACTTAACATTTACTCAACACTTGCCTCCAGTTTGCTGAGCGGAGCTGCAGTTCTGGATTTTCTTCACCAACTCAGAAGTTCCTGGCTAGATCCTTCTGCACAACATGATAGGCACGAGATGCAGCAAGGCAGAAAGTCCGAATTGTTTGGCTCTGTTGATTTGATATTAGGGAGCAGAATACGTTTTGCTGCTTCTGCTCAGTCCAGTTCATTCAGGTAGTAATTGCTAATGTATAATTATAATGTCTGACCTTTTGTTTCTGGAGCTGTTACTGCTTGTCTCTCTTTTTGCCCAGTGGCAGACTTCCTCAACTATCATAAGACTTCATTTGTCATAAGTTTTAGGCAAGGATTGTGATCCTATTTGAATTGATAAGAATTTTACATTAATTCTGGTAGGACTAAGGTTTCACCCCCTCTTGTTAACTTGCTGATTATTATTGTATGCTATTTTCTGCATGACTTGCTTTTATAGTTACATGTTTCCTGGACAAATATTCAGGTTATCTTGGAGTTAATCAATAGGACTGGCAGCTTAAATTGTATTTATCCATATCTAAAGATACAATGAGATGCTGGATCAATTGAAGAGCTGCTCCGGTGGCTCAATACAGTTTCAATTTTTGTCTAGATATGACTTGAAATTGTCTGTATTTTATGCATTGTGGACATGTAATTTGCAATTTTGAATAAGGTTGATGTATAATTAGAACATTTTTATGTTTCAAGCTCTTGTTAAAAAGGGTCAAAACCTCCTCTGGTTCTTCTGGCTGTTAATTGTGCTTGTGGTGTATTAGCCTTCCTGATTAGGAGTCTGCGGATTAGCATAACATCCACACGTGTAAGGATGCAGCTTCGTGATTTGTTCCTTGTCTATATGATATTATATACATATGTAAATGTAAAGATATACTACAAATTCAGCTATGGGGTAATCCATAGTACTTACAAAATGTGTGAGTATTTAGTGAAAAAAACCCCAGAAATATTAGTTAATCTAATCGTACGATTTAAAAGTAGGGCAGTGCAAAAAAGGTCTTTCTTGGCACAGTGGTGGAATACTTCCATAGAGTTTATAACTTGATTCAACAGGTATCTGCTAAGGCTTGAGCTAAGAGACTGCACTGCTGTGAGGGTTGTGTTGTCTGTGTGATTTTAGGAGATAGAACTTTTGTCCAGTATGTTTACAGGTCTGATAGTTTAGCTTTCTTGTCCTTTTGTGTGTGTTAGAATTTCAATATGAAATTCTCCCATAGTTTTGTGATAGAATCATACAACACTTTGGATTGGAAGAGACCCTTAAAGGTTGTCTGGTTTCATCCCTCCTTCTGTAAGCATGAATGTTTTCCACTAGATCAGGTTGCTCAGAGCCCCATCCAGCCTGACCTTGAATGTTTCTGAGGTCAGGGCATCTCCCACCTCTCTGGGCATCCTGTTTCAGTGTTTTGTCACCTACTTTGTAAAAACACCTTTCTTTTACCTAGTCTAAATCTACCCTCTTTTAGTTTAAAACCATTACCCCTTGTCCTATCACAACAGGCTCTACTAAAAAGTCTGTCCCCTTCTTTCTTATAGGTCCTCTTCAAGAGTTGCAGGAAGTGGACTCTGAGAACGAAACCAGATATTGGTAGAAACACAGTATTTTTTCAGGAACTAGCAGTTCTGGTGCACTTGTAGTGCTTTAAATCCATGCTTGTTGACGTATAATAATCAGACATCAAAGTTAATTTGAAATAGATCTTAGATATTACCATGTGTGTTGGAGGGTAAAGGCAGGAGTGCCTCCCTGATGTGGTGTGGTCTCAGGCTGTCATTCAGAATAGCAAGGTTCTTAAAATCTGGAAGGCATTTACTTTTTTCTGGTAAAAGTTTTCCCATTAATAATTTACCTCTTGCTCTTGAAATACTGCAGTGTGGAATTGAACAGAAGATCTGGGGAGATTTAAAAGGATTTTCTGTCATTCAGCTGGGGAGTTCCAAACAGTTGGAATTTTTTAAAAGGGAATTCTGATGTGGGTGAATCCATTTATAAAGCAACTACTGTGTGTCTGTTTACGCTGTGGAACATATATAGAACACTTCTAATCAGCACAGGAGCTTGTCAGTATATTGCTTTTGATGTCTGATTAGATGATCATAGGGACATCTGCAGTGAGTTCGTTTTGAAGTTGTTGGTGTGAGCGCTGCAGGAACCAGAGCTGTGTGGCACTCTTACACCATGAAAACTGCTGCTCTTGAAGAACATATTATAAATCCAACTGTACAGTGAGCTGAGGGCTGTCGAAATAACAAAAGCCATTCCTTCTCAATTCTCTTTGCTGCCTTCCAACCCTGCGCTGCTTTTTTCCCCCCTTTCTGTGTGCTGTGGCATTCTCTGTCAAAAAGAAATTATTTTACATTGTAGAGGAAAAACTAAAAAATGTAAATTAAATGTTTGTCAGAATACTAAATTGTTCATCTGAAAAAGGACAGAAGTGCCCTGTGGTAATTTCCTCTTATGAGGGTGCAAAGCAGTATAGGTGTGTGTGTGGAGAAGTGCTCTTTGTATTCTTTGCACAGCCTGATGTCAGAAAAATAGTATTGTTTTACCTGTATTGTTTAAAATTAGCAGTGGGTGTAATTTACATATTTTTATTTCAGCAGGATAAGTAGTCTTTTTGTGATTTATTGTAATAAGAGCTAATAATGAATGTTCTGTGATGTTAACATAGTATATAAATTATCAGTAAGAATTGTGTAATCAGTAGAAGTTGTTATTCATTGTTAACAAGTTGTTTCCAATGTGAGGAGTACCGGCGTTTTACTGACTATTCATTAAAGAAAGTACCTCTACTGAAAATCATTAAAGCTCTTCATCGTCCTTATGTTAGTAGGGGAGTGGGTTTTGTGTCCTCTTTAAAATGAATTTTGGGCCTTGGCTGTAATTTTGAAAATCCCTTCTTGTTTATACACCTTCCTCCCTTGTCCTCTGCCTTGTGCAGTTGGGTAGATAAGATTGTAGGTGATCCAAGACAGCTGAGAGACTGAAACTCTTTGCTTTTCTGTGTGGCCTGTCTTACAGGGAATGTGGAAAAATTAAAGGGTGGAAATAAGAACTATTGACAAATAAAAGGGAAAAAAGGTCATGCTGTCAATGCTGTTGACATACATTCATCTCCATAGCTACATCTTTGGGGTCCTACAAAATAATGTCATTCCATCTGGAACAGCTTTTAGCAGGCAGCTTATGCAACAGGCTCCTGGTGCTGAAATTGGAAAGAAACATTAGCAAGTTACTTCCATGTCTGACAGTCAAAAGTGGAAGATGACAGTCAACATGGTTTATGCATATCATTTACTGTCAAGCTTTAGAAACATTCAGCAAAAATAAAATAGGTTCTCAGTCAGGGTCCTACTGAAATGCCTACTGCTAAGTAACTTTGTCCACAAATGTAGCAATCTGATGGACAACTAGGAATAATGGCAGAGATCTTTGATGCTTACCTAGACACAAGTGTTGCTGTGACATTAGGAAAAAACCTGATTTTGGATTTTTGAATATGTCATCTTGCAGTGCACTGTTGTATGAAGTTCTACTCTTGTTTAGTGTGTCTCTTACAGGATTGGCAGTTATTCGCACTCTAAGGAGATGAGATTTTTTTGTTGTTGTTGTTTTATTTTGTTAGGTGAGGCCTCTGTCACTAAATTACCCTACTTGTTGGAGACACTTTATTCTGGATATTTGTTCTTCTGTGTAGCTAGTGTCTCAGCTAACCTGGATTTACAGGTTTTTGAGCTGTAATAATAATATAGGTCTCTTTGAAACTTGCACATGCCATTAGATTTTTTTATGGCAGCATGATTTTACTCCATGCCTGTGAAACAATTTCTGACATTGACAACTGAGATGAAGGGAGGAATATTTTAGTACTTCTGTATACTGTGTGCTTTTGCTGTTGCAGGTGTTCTGACACATTGGAGTCAGGAATAATAAACTAAGACCAGTGTGAATATGGACTAAAATAGTAAGGATGAGTCAGTGAGCTTCAGGATTTTGAACAAATATCTCACCTTTGATTTTTGTCAGCAATTGCAATGACTGCTTCTGCCCTCTAAGGTGACCTTTTGTTGTAACATCAGCAGTATAGCTTCTCTGCTATATATAAATAACTTCTCTGCTATATTTAAATAACTTTAAATAAATAAAATTAAGACATAAACAATATAGTAAATATACAAATCTTCAGTTAAAAGGAAGTGATTAGACTGTAGAATAACTGTTGATGCAAGAGCAAATTTTTGTCACTATTTGTCTGTACTACGAGGGACAATAATTAGCAGTTTATGAGGCAGCCTGGCTCAAAGATTGACGTACCTGTGGTCTCACTTGGCACAGTTGTTCTTGAGACATGCTCAGATCCTAAGAACAGTATTTGCCAGTTCAAAGTGTGGTAAGGCAGGAAAAAAAATGGCCCCCAGAGAGGCCTTATAGGAACAGTTCTTCCTGTAAGATTTTTGTTGGGTTTTTTTTCTGAACAAATTGAGTAGTGGTTTGTGCCTTTTTTAAAAATTAATTGTCTACTTTGAAGTACTAGTAACAGTAAGTTTTGCCTTTAATTCATCTTGATTTAAACCTTGATTTAATGTAGGTTTCAATATGGATTCTCAAGCTCTTCTCTAAAATTCAAATAGAAAGCTTCCTTTTTGTGTCAGTCCCAAAGGAGACTATAACATCCTCTTCTCTGTATTGGAACCGTACCATGACGTAATGTGACTGCACTGAAGCCACTCGTGGTATCTTGGAGAGCACGTCACGGTATCTTAGAGTTAGAATTAGGCTCTGTGTTGGTATTTGTGCTGTTGTCTCTGTAGCAGCAGTCTTAGAGTGACATGAACTTGGACCTGAAGTGAAAGAGCTGCTGTTTCTTGTAGCATGCTTGCTCCATTGTCCTAATAGGGTGCATCAGAGATGATTACACATTTTAACACCCGTGGAGGTAAATTGGCCTCCTCCTTTTTCTTTCCTCTGCCTTTTGGAATAACCAAATACAAAGTTCATGGTACATCTGTCAGCTTTATAGAAACCAAAGGAACCCCCTTCTGTTCACCTGACCTCACGTCAGTCGAAGAATATCGTGAAGGTTCCTCAGATGTGGTGTTCACTTCCAGCCCCACCCCTCCCTTTCTTGTATGATCTGCATACATTTTTCTGTCCTTCAAGCAGCAGGATGAGAATCAATCGGAAATACACTGTTTTGGGGTTAAGTAAGTTTTGCAAGTAGCACCACTGAGCAATGGCTAGTGAGTCTTTGTTGTCTCATTTTTGGACACTTTCCATAAAAGCCCAAATGAATTATCTTTCAGAATATGCAGAAGAGGCATATTCCAAGAAGAACTTTATAAAACACTTCTATAAGAAACTGTAAGCATGATAAAAGGAGGAGAGGCCAGGGAACAAAACCAGATTAAATGGATTTTAAGTCACAAATAAAATAAAAAAATCTGTTTATCAGCAGATAGAATGATATCCCCTTCAATTTGACTTTAAAAGACATAGCCAAAATACGGATGTTTCATCTTATAAATAAATAAATCAGTCAAGGCTGTGTAATATCACAGTTCTTACAGACAAATGTATTTGCTGCTCAGATGTTTCTGTTGTCGTATTCTTTTCAGCCAAGGAGTATAGTCTTAACTGTATATTTGTTTTAAAAAGAATATAGGAACATTTTCCTCAGATCTGTGTAGCATCACCATAGCTGCCTAGGTATCACATATTTCTGTGTGCTTCTGCAAAGCTGTGGGGTTTTTTAATTAAAGGTATTGGTAAACTTCTGTGACACAAAGACCAGCTGTGAGATCAGTGTGGCTGGTGTATAAATGTGTCTGCATCTCCTTCATAGGAAGTATCAGCTGCTTTGCTTGTTTTGGGATTTTTATTTGAGAGAGTGAGTTCAGTAATGTATATCTGAAGGAAGAGTATTCTACAAAAGGTACCTGGAAAATGTTGGTGACTGAGGTGGCCTGTTGTATAGTGGTGAGAACACCTAAAATCAGAATGCTTTGCTCCTTGTGGAAAAAAAGCAAAATTCTTTATTGTAAGTCCTTATGTTCCTACCAAGGAGGTTCAGGGGAGTAGAGACAGAATGGGCTAGAGAAGTTTTTACACAGTAGTTTTATTATTTACTAATTGTACTGTAAATTTCTAAATAGCAGAATTAACTTGGGGTAAAAGAAGTAATTTCCACTTCAGACCCTCCTATCTCTGATTGGCTGTTGTTAAGCCTGGGAAAATATTCCATCCTATCATCCAGAAGAGAAGGTAAATTAGATCGCTGTTCATAGGCAAGGCCATCCGTTGATATCAGAATGGTACGTGATGGATGCTGTCTTATGGTCAAATTGATAGTCTAGTTAGTACACTCAAGAGAAGATATGGTGCATGTTTTTTCTCTTTGAAGCACTTCAGAACAGAAGGAATACTAGATTAGGGATTAACATGCTAGTGATAACAAAGCTATCCTTGAGTTTACAAAACACTGAACCTGATGATTGCTTAATGACCGAATGTGATTTGCTGCCTTTTTCCTTTTCATTGTCTACTTTGTGTGTAGTTGTCACTTTCAAAAGGCTGTTTTGAGAGGCATGTTGATAACTCTATTATATTAATGTCATCAGTTACACAAACACTGATATTTACAGGTAAAGTTAGTTCATTAGAACCAGATGCATGCACTCATAAATAATTTTTTTTTTTTAATTATGTTGGCAGTGTGCCAGAAGATTATAAGACTTTCGGGAAATTAATCTGCTGCAAATTACATGTATTTATAATACTACAGAAGTGTCTAAAACATTAAATTATTGGTGTTAGTTCTCTTAAAATTTTATAGTAATCAGACTTCTAGTGTCTGATGTGTTGGTTTCCTGTTAAGGTCAGGAGCAACATGCAGATTCTGGGTTTATAGCAATTTAAATTTTCTTGAAATCATTCGGTATTTTGAATTTATTACATACCATTCTATATTCATATGAATGTGATGTTGACTGCCACATAAATACTTCTTAGTTATTTGTTTAATAAGTAAGATTACTTCAGGTCTAGCTTTCTCTTCCATTGCTGCTGGTATTTTGTATTGTACCAACCAAGCATGCACATTCAGGGCTGGTTGGCAACTTTCTTCAGTCTGGACAGCAAAAAGCAGCTGGGAGAATACTCTTTGGTGCACTATATGCAGTTTATAACAGGTTTATTTTTCTTTTAAGTAGTTAAAATAATCTAGGCATTTGATGAACGGGTATTAAGTTATAGGTATATGTTAAGACTGGAAAGCAAGGTCATAGCTTTCACTAGCTCTCTAAGGAAAGCAAAGTGATTTTCAAGCAGAAGACAGAAAAATGTCTTTGCCTATTGGGAGAGCCTACTGGAAGCTCTTTTTAGCATGAAAGTGTGTCTTTGGGAAAGCAATATAAAGTAATGCTACCCACTAATTCTGTACATGCATATGTAGCATATATATTCATGTGATGTCCTTTGCCAAGAATATATTTTAAGAGAACTGAATTTGCGCCTCAGGTACATTGTTGTGAAAAGAATAGGAACTAGACCAATATATTGCAGTTCACAGGTAATGAAAGGTTGTCTGTGCAAAGGAGTCTGACAATACAGCTTACTAGAGAGTAAAACTTATTTTCTAGCAACACTGAAATTTGAGAAGGGCCTGGCTGCCTGGGCACACATGCCACGGATCTTGACTGGTACTCTTGGGATCAGCCCCTTGACCCTCTGTAGCCTCCCTCTTAGCTATGACCATATTTACTAATGTGCTTGTCCTGCCATGACTTTGGGCTTTTTTGACCTGGGGAGCTGGGGATGGAGCTGGCAGGTCTGTTGTCCCCCTGTGTGCGGGGCTGTTTCCCCTGCCTGTTGGTGCAGAGGCCTGGGCTTAGGGCAGACTGGCTGGCTCAGCCTCACCTGTTCCCTTGTTACCTGTGCAGCTGCTGCCCAGCCTGGGCTCCAGCCACTGGGCCTGTACTCAGTACCTGCCCCTGGGTGGGTGAGATCACTCTGTGGCGTTCCTGCTGGTTTCCTGCCTTCCTGCCCAGCCAGTGACACGTCACACCTAGGCGATGTCCCTTGCAGACTCAGCTTTATTCTGGGCTGTATGTTTTTTTTTAATTTGGACTTTAAGTAGCTCCAAGTCAAATAAAAAATGCTTGCCAACAGAATTGTGGGGGTTCATATCGATAATTTTCCCTTGCTTTTGGAGTCAGACTTGACTGTACACTGCAACTGGGGAATAGGAGACTCCTATTGAGGAAGACAAATTGTTTTAGGAGTGTTCAGCCTCCAGTCTAATATATTTTTCTTACTGCAGATAGCACTTCTGGGTTCATTATAGCTTACTCTCACAAGTCGTCATTTCTGTCTCAAGGCTGTTGTGCCTTCCAATGTAAAGCAGATTGATGCTGGCACATTTTTTCTATTTTAATTTTACAAAGTTGTCACACTGAAACTGTGCCTCATATTGGAAGCGCTTTGAAGTGAAGAGATAAACAAAGAGCTAAAATAAAATTAAAAAAAGAGTATGAACAACATTTCATCTTGGTTTGTCTTTTTTAAGAATAAGCTGAATGGATGTAGTATCCTTGTGCCACTGTAGTAAGTCTGCAAACATTAGCAGATCAATCTAAATTGAGTTAGTGTGTATGCAGTAAGCAGAAACAGGTGAAAATTGGGTTATCTGTGCCCGGCTCTTTCTATTTGCTATGAACTGTGAGATATAAACTAGTTTTTAGATGTGATTAGGTTTTGTTTATTTTTGGAGAGGGGTAGAGGCAGAACATGTGCTGTACCTACCATAGTTATTAAACCAAGAAACTATATAAAAGTCACGAGCGCAGTTGTGACATTTGCAGGTAAGGGTAGAAAGCCCTCCTATAAATAAATCAGAAGTGAATCCAGGAGGAAAACCAGCAGTAGTCCTTGGTACATTTCAGTTTTATCTCTAAAAAACAGAAGCCAGGAATTTTATGTCCCTTCACTAAAAAAACCCAGCCAAAAAAGTAATTGTTTTTGTCAGTGTCAGAAATGCCAACCAATTTATAATCTGAAATATGGTTTATAACTTCACTTTTTTGGGTTTGTTGACTCTCAAAAACTTTCCAGTAAAGACATACCTTATGGTAGATCTTCACAGTTTCTTTTTATGATGTTCTAAAAGTAGCCAAGGAATTTAGGGGGTCTGTTGACCACAAATTGAAGTCATTGTCTGCAGCAGTAAAATAAAAAATGCCAGTAGCAAATATACTCTTACTGTTACAATTCTTGGGTGCACAGTTACCATTAATCTTTGGTTTAAAGGGGAATGACAAGTCTTTGTCCCTAGACCAGCTTTGAAATCATGTAATGCGTAACAGCTTTTACATCCCTATGGAAACCTTTTATCCACATTAATGCACCTCTCCTTACTGGTGAGAAGCAGCAATTGCACAAACATGCCTGATTTCTCCAGAGGGGCAGGGTGAGGTCCTTTCCCAACACCACAATCTTACCTGTGCAGGAGTGGCTCCTATTCCCCTTTCCCAGCAGAAAGGTAGTTGCCATTTTGTTTTTCCTGTGCTATTCAGTATCATCACCAGTGCAGGATACAGGTAAAGATCTGGGAGACGCAACTGTGAACTTCCACTTTGAAATGACTTGCTTCTAGAACCCAGCATTTATTTTCCAAACTGTACCTTGTCTGTGTTCTGAATTGCATTGTAAAAAATCAATCCACTTGCAGAACAGGAAATCCAGTCTTGCCTTTTCCACTGGTTTCAACAGGCTCATGAGCGGTAGTCTTCATGCACTGTTATCTAAAAACCTCTATGCTTGTTCAGCCTGGATGCCAAAGAATCAGAGGATCCTCTTACTAGACACTGCTAATGTTTTCTTAGACAGACATTCCCTATCACTCATATATACCAGTCAATAAAATAAAAGTTAGCTAGCTCACAAAATATTAACAACTTCAGGAATCATTCCCCAGCACCATTTGCTGAACCCCTCTGAAATGCTGGTAGCCTTTCCTGTTGCCATACAGCAGGGACTTATGGGGAGAGCATTTTGCCCTTGGGTTTTCTGGCATTCAGCATCATTGTGCCTATTTTGTCTTCGAGAGAATTGTGAGGATGAATAGAATTTACTCTGAAATGATCGGGTTCTTTCTGTCAGACCAAACTTCAAGGTCTACGGCTGTTTCTGTGTCATCTCTCACTTCAAAGGTATCTGCCCTTTGACTTTTAAGCTGAGCTGTTGTTGTTGGGGCCCCTTTGGGTTGCCTGAGGCTATCTGATGTCCAAATAGCTATAATAACAGAAATAATGTTTGCTTTCATATGCTAAACAGTTCCTGTTTGATTGTTACTAGTGTGTAAGACAGTTCAGGCTTAAGGAAAAAAAAATAAACTTTTCAAATTTATTTCAGTTTGCCCTCAGCTCCCTCAATCCTTCCATTTGTGTTTTCCAGACTTGGTGGTACTTTTAGCTGTTGGAATTGGATACAGCCATGGGGATACTTGTACAAAGGAAACAAACTAATTTTTAGTCCAGATCAAGTGTAATTACACCTGAAAGTGGTTGGATTCCTGTTTTAAGTTCTGGTGAACCTTCACAGACTGAACTTGTCTCTTTTGAAATTTGTAACCATATGAAGAGGAAATGGTTATTTGCTGGGAGAGGGTAGAGCAAATAGAAAGCCTTATCTCTGTCCTCTTAGAACCTGGACTCCTTCTGTGCTCACGACACTGTGCTGCAGTCAGTTCATGCTTGAGGAAACTGTTCAGACTAGTTTCTGAGCTAGAGTTCAGCTCCCCAGGCCTCTGTATTTGTGATCTCCGGGCTTGATCACTTCATTACCATTGTACAGGAGTGAACATAAATTGCAGAAGTTCTGAGTAGCTTAAAATGCAGCAGTACACCAGTTTAGCAACACAGATCAGTATTACCCTGTTATTTCAGTGTTTTGTTTCATGCATCCAGTAGTTTCTATTAAAATAGTAAGCCTAATTCACAGTGCTTTTTTTAGTTGAAATTTAAAGCCCTGCATGAGATTATGCACAGACCCTTGAAAAAAATGCCATTCCCTCCATGATCTTCTTTTCTCCTGGGGGTAACTTTTGTCTAAGATGTATTGCTCTTGCCTGCAGGTTGTATGAGCTCCTGGACTATTAAGCTCATTTTCAGAAGAAAGCAGTGAATGCTTCCTTCTGCTGCTTTTGAATTTGGTAAAGTTCATCTCTGAATGAGAGGCTTTTCTTTAGGAAGTCTATCTTGTTCTTTCCTTCACAAAGTAACTCATTGAAGCTGTTTCTTTCTACCTTTTCTTTCTAGAAGAAAAGGTAATGTCTTTACTTGTGAGTACCCAGAATGCATTACAGTGATTGGAGCTGTTAAATATGCAGATCAGTAGCAGATTAGCTCAATCTAAGAAAGATGCAAGCAAGCTCTTGCAGCTTACAATGCTTTGGGTTATTGTAATACAGTTATAAAATCTTCAGAAAAAATCTTTGGTTTTTTATGTGATAGCAGAAGAAACTTGAGTGTACAAAATGCTTTTTAAAATTTGCTTTTCTAAATAGTAAATTTTGATGAACTTGGCGTAGGTAGTAGGAGTAAAACAAATGAAAAAATCTATAAATCACAACCCACACCCTTACCCCCAGCAGCATGCTGCCGGTCTCCCTGCAATTCTGGTTGTGAAGTATTTTTAATTACCATCTGACCTGGATAAGTAACATTGAATTTCTTCATAAGTAACCATATTTGAAACGTTTCACTGGTATTTAAAACACTACTGTGCTTTGGATCTAAATATATTGCACTGAAGTTTTAAAGCTTGAATAATTCACATGTATAAGAAGTTTGTTAACTTTTCAGGCCACTCAAATTTTCTGTCAACACATTTCTTAAAATTAAGGGAACTGGAAGTTAAGGAAATACTCATGTTTAAATGAATCTGGCTTCATGTGTCTTAGCTGAGAAGCCTCATAAAGGAGTGAGATGTACTGAACCCTGTCACTCGTGCATCTGTCACATTCCTCACTTGGCCTTAACTGACCTTGGCCCTCTCAGGTAGCCAGACTTGATTTATTCTGCCATTCGGTGCCATACTTTTGGTTTCCAAGTTCTGAGGAACTGGGAACAGGGGGAGTTTTTTGTCTCTGAGTGTAGTTTCTCTGTGTATCTGAAACCAGTTGGAGCATCTTGTGTGGAGAGGTTAGGAGATGGTGGAGCTTCACAAAGGCACGCAAGGAGACAGGTTATGGCTATTTTCTTCCACTCTGTGGCAAACACTTATGTGCTGAATATGTGTCTCTGACATTTTGTTTCTAGGAAATCACTGATAAAATTGAGAATGTTTATTTTAAAATAGGAATAATCAAAAATTGGGAATTTTGCTGAAAGGCCTCTTTATTATCAACACTTCTGTTGGTATACCTTCCCTGTATTTTTCTCAGAAGCAAGGAAACAGGCGTTGAATTGAAAAAATATGTTTATCCAGGAGCACATGCAAGAACTAGGACAGTTGGTATCTCCTGCTGCTTTCTGTCTTTAGGAGAGTTACTCATTTGTCCACATCACCTGTCCTCACCTAAACAACCGCAATGTCTTCTCTGACCTTTGTTCTTGCAATTAGAGATGCTGCTATTAGTCAACAACTATAGTACAATTAAGTCTGCCTGTAACCTTATAAAAGCTGTTTCTGGTGATAATAACTTTGTAGTGTGAAATTGAAGTTACCCATGGGATTTTGTTTGCTTATTCTCTTCAAATAATTAAAAAAAAAAAATGGTTGTGAGAGTCCCCATCATAATCTGATTAGTAGATACAACTGTGCTCATTAAAATGTCCTGAGCTTAATTAATCTGTAGGGTTTTATAATTGCTGTTCCATTTTATTCCCAGCAAATATGCTGATATCTCTTTGCTTAAGATTCCAGCTTCCTTTCAATCATGTGATAAATCCTGTCTTTTTACATTGAATTTTTAGTGCTGTCAAGTTATTTACTAACCAGCACTGTTACTTCAATATGTAGTTAATAAATAACATAGAACCAGATCATTTTATGAAATGTTATTTTATGATGACTTTCAAAAACCCTGGGAGAGGTTGAAAATACCATTATGCTTCATGAGGATTTATTTGAAATAACAATATACTCTCAGGTGATCTGTCTCTAGTCTAAATTGCCTGCTAGGTTTAAAATAAGCCAGTGATAGTAATGTCTTGGCTTACAGGAGTCAACTCAGGTTTATTAATAATATTCACTCATACATTCGGAGTAACACTGTGACTGTACTTTCAGATCCGAAAACAAGGTTTTGTATACGGTTCAGCAGAATTAAAATGCTACACAGTTACCTTAATTTCCATTGAGAATTGGGATTGAGATCAAGGGGTTTATGTAGGACAGCATGTTTTCTCCCATTTGGATGCAAGCAACTCAATTCTTTGAAGAGACTCAGACAATATTTTAACCCTTGTTTACTTGTTTGGTGCTCTGTAGGTTAAGATGTTCTCATGGTTTCTTACAAAAATTTTCAGAATAGATGGCTTTTTTTTTCTTTGACAAATTATTTTTAAAATTTTGGTTTAAATTGTGGCAACCGACAAACATAGGAGTGTATCTAGTGTAGGGCTTGCCTGTCAAACAGAGACCTGGCAAGACAAATCTGTGTTCTGTTTTCCTTAGGCCATCATATGGTTTTTTTGCCACAGTACTGGGAACGTTTTGTTGATAGTGAAGATGGGCAATTTGGTTTGTAAAATGCCCAGAGCCAAGGGGAGGATTTTTAAAGATCATGCCTTCCTGTACTGAGGTATATTGGGAGACCTCTATATTATCTTTGTGACCAGATAAGGTTTTTGGAAGAACTTGATCTGAAACTTTATTTTTCACATATGCACACATACAGAGTTGTATTTTTCTTTATGTACCTATAAATATAAAAAGTTTCTTTTGAGACTTTAACGTCTCTAAGTGTATGGAACAAATGGTTAAATATAAAAATGTCTGCAGGACAATGTACTGTTAGTCACTGATTAAGTAAGTTGCTTAGACTGGAGGAAACTGGTAAGTTTTATATTAAATCAATGTGTGAACCTTTCGCAAAGTAAATAAATTTGCAGCCCACAAAGTTAAGGAGTACTTAACTCCCTGCAGGAATGAAAGTGCCTTTGATCTAAACAGTCAATATAATTCTTACATTGAGGGGCTGCATTCCAGGCTGAGGAGGTTCTATGCTAATCGCAGACTGTGGTTCTCTGGGACATTGTGGAAGCATCTTGGGAAAATACTTGGAGGAGTGATCCCAGAGCATTCAGGTCCTTGTCGTGCTGTAGATTGGCTCTCTCATGGGACCCGGGTACTGGGCTTATGTGAAGATTTCTGATTTCCTGGAGTATAATAGAGAACATGTTTTCTACTTTTACTTTTTAGCAAAGTATTTCCCCTGTAACATTTTACATTTTTAGTGTTTTTCCTTTCAGGCGGAGTGCAGCAGAAGCTATATTTCAATATCTCTTCTTTGCACTGTATTTTCAAGAAATTAATTTCCTTATCTCTTGATATCCACATGAACTTCTGTCAAGTCTGTATACCTCCATTAGACAGAAGAAGGGTCTGTGACTATTGCATTAGTAACTAAAGGGCACTAATCATATATTGAGAGATGTGTCTGGGAGTTTGATGTTCACGTTCTTCAATGGCTGTTGTGAGCTTAGTGTTCAGCCACTGACAAGGACACACAATAAGGGATGTACACCTCAGACATCTGGAGAAAAAGTCGTAAGTTACCCTTGTCTGCCTCTGTTTATTTCATAGAGTGGGCTCTGTCAGATTTTCCATGTTCTTACGGTTAGCATGGCTTGGTTAATGTTTCTGAGACACCTGGTGCTTTGACTGTTTATGCTGTTGAACACTGTATTGTGCAGACGTGCCTGTGCATTCTGGAGTACAGGAAATACCATGGCTGTTCTACAGAGATTGAGTCAAAGCTAAAAAAAGTCATCTAACTGTGCCATCTGTCTTGCGGCTCTCCCATCTATGCATTCTTCAGTCTCCAGCATTACTTGCGCACAGAATTACATCCTGATTGTTGTCTCTCTAGCTTTGCAGTGAGGGTGCTCTAAATATTCATAATGTTATGTATATATCATTAGAAATCGTGGGCTTTAAGCATACTGTCATCCATTGTTCAGTAAACACAATTACATTGCCCTATCGTTCACCTCTAATGAATCCATGCTAATTGATTAATCAGTGCTGTTGCTCCGCTATGATAATCCCATATGAGGAATAGTAGTAACGTAACTAGCAATTACTTACATACATTGCACACTGAGGAAAACTTAACATAATACACTGTAATAATAATACATAATGCACAGGGCAAATGCAGATCAGCAGGAGCAGAGCGGTGCCCCAGCCAGGCCCTGCGTTCCATGGCACAGCGCTGTCTTCAGGGAGGAGAGGTGGCCAGGTGGTGTTTGGGTGTGTGACCCAGGGATTACTGGTACAGGGACTGTGTCAGGCTGTCCCCGATGAGTGGGATGTTACAAAAAGGCATGTCTGAGAAGATGGGGTGGTCTTTTTCAGTTTTCTCTGGTGTTGGTTACTGAGGTGAGTGACTGCCTTCTTGGCTTAAATATAGCTATGGCTGCAACTGCTGAAGTAAGAGAAAAAGCATTCTTACACCATTGCAGCACCTTATTGATGTTACTGTTCCAAAGCAATGAGCAGAAATTTCTGATCCAAGCAAAGCTTAGCATTGGTTTTGGTAGGCTGATGGTAACAGTGAGGTTATCCTTACTGTTACAGAATCAGTGGATCTATGGATTCCTGCTGACCAACCTAGCGTGTTTAAGGCATCTCATTATATGTATCATTTGTAAAGGGAATTAACAGCAAAATAGCAAATGCCATCTTTAATGAAGACCCATTTTAACTTTGAAAATGGATTTGATTTTTAAATTTTGGAAACCCCTGTTGTTCACTCCCACCATCATCGGTGGTGGTGAAGATGTGTAATTTTAAATTTGTTAAAAAAAACAGGTGAAGTCAGTAAAGAATTATTGCAAGGAATAGAGATGCAAGGTTAAAGTATCACCTGTACATTGAGCTCTTAGATAATACACCCTTTTTAGAAGCCTTTGAGATAATATTGAGAGCATATTGTTGTAACAAAAGCAGAAAGTTTTGATTCAGTAGTGCAATTACATTTCTAAAGTTTTCTTTATTGTGCATTAGGTTTGTGGGATTTTTTTAAGTATTCAGAATTAGGATCTTTATGTGGCAGGAATAAAATTCAAATTTTATTTGTGGGAGAAGTAGGGATGTGGCATCATACGTAATACTGTCTAGATAACATTTAGATGTCCTCTAAGTACTACTTCTATAAAGAAGTTATCTTGGTGTAATGCATAGTGGGTTAAGAGATCTTTTTCTTTACTTTAAAAAATAAATACAAGCAGTTTCTCTCTGAACAAAGAAGAAATTAATCAAAATGCAACTCTGTACTTTGAAAGTCTCTTAAAAATGTTTTGCCAATTAAAGATCTTGGGAAGCTTCAAGCAGTGAGTCAAGCCAGGAAAGGTCATGCTGGTGTTCTCTTGGTCTAAGAAAATTTGGTAGATTTTCTTGCAGAAACATTAATTTCTTTCCCCTTTTTTGCAATATTAATTGCCTAGTGGGAGTTTCCAACCAAAAGAAGGGATTAGTGTGCATTTGTGGAGCTAATGATAATGCACTTTTAAGTGATGCTTGTTGCCATGGGAATAATTGCATACAAATAATTTATATAGTAATTCAGATGTCCAGGGTTTGTGCACCTTTTTAAAATGTGTATTTTTGTCTCCAAGTGGATGATACAGAAAAAAATCACAAATTTTAGCTTGGAAACACCTGCTTCTTTGCTGCCTTGCACTGTTGGTACCACTGCTAAATATTCTTTATAAATAAAAGGCCACCAATGTATTTCTGGATGGTAGATTTAGCAACAGTCCTTAAAATATGAAAGTGCAATAAAAACACTACAAGGTAAATAAAATAAAAATATTAATGTCCTAGCAGATAGCAGGTCAGCCAAAATATTTCAAGTGCTCTAAGCATGGCTTAGTTCAAATTAATAATCTTCCTGAGATGCAAATACCACAGACTCAGGCACAAAGCCCTCCTGATATTGCTCTGCAGTGTCTCTGTAGGCTTGCAGTGCAAGGAGAGAGCTCATAGGCAATTAAAACCAGCATGATAAATGGGGAGAGAGCTAATAAACATATCCTCTTTTTTAAAGTTGCCAGTGATGATAAGGCTAGCCAGTTAACTGCATCATTTGGATAATTATTCTAATATTGACAGCTCCTAAAAGTTGTGAACATATACCATATTACTTATGTTTCCAGTAGTTTTTTGGTGGGTGTTGGTGTGTGGGTTGTTTGGTTTGGGGGATTTTTTCACCCTTACTGGAACATTTCTGTTTATTTTAAGAATTGGTTGTTGGCCAGAAGAGGTTCCAAATCCTAATATTTATCAATATACCATCAATGCTTTTAAAAGCAGCTTTCTGCTGTTTTGGAAAAGGCAGTGCTCACACCTCAGCCTAGAAATTGTTAAGAATGTTGGGCCTAAGTCCAGAGTTTTATGAGTAGGAAAGTTGCTTCTGGAGACTTTTAACTGAGTTACATTTTTCATTTTTCTTTTTCTCTCAGCCCTTCCCAAATTGAAGTACTTAGGCACTCCAGCTACACCTCTTCCTTCCCTTCACCCATGCAAAACAACTGCCAGGGAAGATGTGAACTCCACAGTACTGTTAGAACTAGCAAAATATTTTTCTCAGTAATAGAGAAGCTTTTCATATGAGGATTCTTGGAGTTCTCTTGCCAAAATCATATGTAACAGTTTTGATCCCCAGGCCTAAAGTAATCCTTGGTGCTCTTAATAATAAAAAACTTACTGTTTGTGCAGGACTTTAAGAAACAGAGCATTGCTTTTTCCAAGCAGAGAATGCTCCTCAGCTAGATTTTTTAATAATTAAGACAAAAAAATTGGGTGTAGGTATAGCAGGAAGGGTCAGGGAGAGCATTTTGAAGGTTGATGTTGGCAAGGTGTGTTTTAACATGCAGAAGTTGAACATGTCCAGAAGAGCTCAGTGGGAGTCAGAGGAGGGAACCTGGCTGGTGTAGTTTGTGCCCCTGGAGAACTGAAGCTCCCCTCGTTTTGGTTCCTGCTGATTCTGGTGCTCCCTGGGAGCTGTGTTTGATATTAACAGTATCCTCCCGATGCAGAAGGCAGGGACTTCAAGGTGTCTGCTGGCTTGGGGCCAGTCGTAATTAAGAGGGCAGATGAGGTTGCCTGCCACGCTTAACCCAGGAGCAGGGTACCCTGCAGCACGCCCTGGTGTGGTGGGCTCAACACCTCCTGTTTGCTACTGAGAATCTGCCCTCATGTCATTCTGACTGAAGTTGTTGACCACTGACCTAAAGCAAAAGCAGAAACTTTGAAAATGTGTGTCTGTGTGTGCATGATGTTCCTGTCCCACTTTTCCTAAAGATACTGAGCACTTCTCCTGGGCTACACATGTGATACAGTTGCTCCCAGTCTGCTTCAGTGCCAACTCAGCCGGAGGGCTTGGATGTGCTGGGGAGGGGGATGTCAGGCAGCGCAGCGTCTGCGCAGGACAGGGAGTATGTAACCCACCAGTGTGGCCCAGCTGTAATGCTGACCCTCAGCAGAAAGTTGTTGACAAACAATTGGGGGGAATAATTTCTTATTCCAGACTGATTCTCAGGATGGTGTCTGTTTATGCCCTTGGTTTAAAATAACCATTTAAATGCCAAGATCACAACTCACTACAATATTCAAGAAATCCATTGGTGGTTGAGGGGAAAAATATTGCTGTTGTGGTTCCTGAAACTGTCATGTAATTGCTAAAAGCCGTACTGTATTATGGCTTTTCTTTGTGCTCTGCTAATTAAACATGAATCCACTTGGATGTTATTAAAAATATCTGAAGACATACAGCTATTCTTATGTTGAAAAATATCTTTTACCAGTCCAGCTGAATACATTTCAATTGACAAGATTGAAAGAGGCTGTGTGATTCTTATTTTCATAATAGTTGACTGCCTAAAAATCATCTTTAGCAAGTGATTAATTGCATTTGTAGATACGGCACAATTGCATCAATTATCCATTTCAAATTAATTTCGTTCTGAATAGTTGAGAGGATGATGTAGTTTAATCAGTAAGTGAAATGGAAGTATTGTAAGCTGTTTAGAAATACTTCCCACGTTCTACAGCACAGTGATTTCAATCAAGCAGACCACTGGAAAAATAAGAAATAAACAGTAACAAATGCTAATACTTTTCCTTCATTTTTGCAGCATTTTGTTAGCCTCCTTTGCATTGGTTTCCACCCTTGATGTATTGATGTTAGCAATACAGTGTGAAGTCTATTTTATTATTCTTATTTAGAAGGAAAAAAGGAAAGCTTTTAAATGAAAAAATTAATCTGGGAAATTTTTGAGGCATTGTTATGTGTACCTTTGCAATACTAAACCATTCTTGCATATATTTTAGGAAGTGGTTTTGGGTATTATGTAAAGCTGTATGGACTGGAAGACTGGAAGTTAGTCTGTTATTATCTTGGTAATGAAAGCTGAGCAAATGAAACACAGATGTTGGCACCAACTTCATACCTAATCCTTGAATGACTGTGAGCAACACCCAAGAAATAAAGTGATGCCCAACGCAGTTGCTCACCACCCATCACTGACGAATGTTCAGCCTGATCACTGAGTAGTGATTGGCCTCTCCCAGCCAGCTCCGCTCAGTTTATGTCCTGGCCATGATGTTTTAGGCTGCGGAGAATCCCCTTGGCCTGCTGGGGTCAGCTGTCCCAGCTGCGCTCCCTCATGGCTGCTGGTGCACACCCTCTCTGCCAGAGCGTGGGAAACTGAAGTGGCCTTGACTTAGGGCTAGCACTTACTCAGTAGCAACCAAAATATCAGTAGTTCATCAAAATTATATCTTACTGAATCCCAGATATAGTACTGTGCGGGTACTAGGAAGAAATTTATTTCTGTTCCAGTCCAAACCAAGATTCTTCAGTTACAAAAGTTTTTTCCTACACAAGAGTGTTACTGCTACAGTTATAGTACAGATCTCTGCTTACTGGAAGCTTGTTATGTATTTCACCTGCCAGATTGTTCCCTTGCCTAGGGATAACCTGACTCTGTACATGGAAAGCAATAGAGATAAATGTTTTCTTTATGAAGGGTTTTAGTGCCACATCTTCAATTAGGCCCATTGTGGATTTAAGGCTGAATGGAGGAAGAGAGATACTGATTTTCAGTCTGAAATATTTTGAAAACTTGTAATGTACTGTATTCTTCTTTTTGCAAACTGAGGCAAGCTGGTATCATAATGAAAGGCAGTGGTAATTGTGAATGAATGAAGTTTCTTAACCGTTTCAGGAACACACAACTTATATTTTGTCCCAGCAGACCAAATGAGTCACAGAGAAGCCTTTTGGGCCTAAAAAGACATGTACAGTTGGCCAAGAACTTGAAAACAGCATAGAATGCTACTGCTGGGCCTTACAGCAAGATATGTATAACTTTGGTTCAGATAAGGTAATCATATTTTAATCTGTACTTGGTTATATTATTAGTGAACAACAAGGGGCCTTTATGTGTGTGTTCCATGAGTTATGTGGTTGTATTGGTTTAGCATAAATGATAAGAAAAAAACCAATTGTTAATCCATTTTAGAACTAACAGCTAAGCTGGCCAATCAGGTAAAAGGGGTACACCCTCTGGGACACCGCTTAAAAACAGGAATCTTGGGAGACCCGCCCTCTTTCCGGGACCCCGAACCATGAGGTAACACCGCGGCCGGGCCGGGAGGGGGCCCGGGCCCCCGGG
>WBMY01004650.1:3370505-3476503 GCA_013397315.1 Donacobius atricapilla
ATTGCATTTGTTGTTCTAGGTAAAGGTAAATGACTTTATAACATGGGCTAATTGGTTTGGGAATATTTATGAAAGTGTTGATTTTTAAAGCTAAATATAGTGCTATGGCTTTTTAAACTCATTCTGGCTGTCAGAAATGCTCACATGATGCTGAAAGTGCTGCTAAAAATGCTCAATTTTTAAATACGGTAATTAAAATTGTCTGTTGTGAGAGCAGTAGATGAGACATTTCCTGCATTTGTAAACTAAGCATCCCTTTCACCCCCAGATTTCCTTGCATCTCACTGTTTATATTGGTAGGATCTGAACTCTTACTGAACCTTCTTGGAAGAAGGTTTGCTGTTGGCCAAGTAGGGAGAGGGAGCTCTGCAACTTGCCACCCTGCTCCATGACCTTCTGCTCTTTGATTTGAATACTTTTCCTTTGTTTTAAAGAGCTGAGGCCCGCAGGGAATACAGTACTGGAAACTGGAACTTCAGACATACATTTTCACTTTTAACTTTGTTGTTAGAAGCAAGCCTCAGATAAAGATACTTCCCCTTGGGTGTACCAGACTGTTTGAGTCCTAATTTGAGTAGATACGTGTATTTCTTCTATTAATAGATCTTACTTATTTCCTTCAAGTTTATTGCTAGTGTTTGATGACCATTTTATATTCCAAGTGTGTCCTGAACTCAGTATTTTCTCCTGTTCCTTATTTGGGGTCCTTTTTCTCTAAATTTATCTATTTTGAGATTTTTCTCATGTTGGCTATTGTATAATAAGTTTTTTCCAAAGATAGGATGGTTTTTGCTACACGGCTTTCCCAAAAATGATGTATTGGCAATTTTATGCTACCCAAAAACCTACTTGTCTTAAGAATGAATTGTGTTCTGAGCCTACCAGACAGACTTGAGGTGATTTAGGGCCCTTCTATAGCCACTGGTGGCCTGCGAATATTTCTTAAGTTTTCTTGCTGAGCTAGGTGGTATAGTCTGCTCTTGCATGAATGTGCAAACTTCAGCTGCAGAAGAACCTCAACAAAAGATTCATTTTCAGCTAAAATGGAACTCAAAACTACACTGTAGCCAGGGTTAGGTAGCAAACAGGTGTAGTGCAGTTCTTCTGAAGATACCAGAATCCAGGGTTTTTTTGGGTTGCAGTGATAGTGAGAAAACAGAGCAGTGGGACTGGTGGGCAGCCTGGCTGTCGAGGCAGCCACTGCTGTGTTGGCTGCTCAGGGCTATACCCTTTGTAATACAAACAATTGGTTTGACCATTTTCAGTCAATTCTGTCTCTCTCTGTCTTTCTTACTAGCCAAAAAATGGATACTTTCATGTCTCTGTCCAAAAGTGCCACTATTGCTTTCCCCTCTGAGATTTTGTGGGTTTTATGAAATGAGCCTTTTCAAAAATTAAAGAAAAAAACATAGACTTGGTCATACTCCCTAAGCTTAGTAAGACCATGACTGACTGCATCATATTTGTTCCTGGGGCTGACATATGCCCATGCTGACTGTTGAATTGAGATGAGTGGATGTTCACAAAGTAGAAAATGTCACTACTGGTACATACTCTGTCATTCCTTGTACTGCCTCATGCACACATTTACCTAACTTGAGAACTGTCACATAATGAATACAAGACTCTTCCTAGCATCTGGGTTGCAGAGGGCTTTATTTAATAGAATCACTCTCTTCTGCTTGCCCCTAATTTGAAGAACATGCTTTTAGTAGCACTAAGAAGAATTGCTTAATTCAAATTATCCCTATGTAAATAAATTTTAAAAACTTCCACTGTTCTTAGATACATATGCTTCCTTGGCTTCTGTTTTTACCACACCATTTTGCATTTTTTTCCTATGTCCTAACTGAAAGCTGCAGTTCTGTCACTGTAAATCTGTTACAGTGTCAGCTGAATTTGAGTCAAGGTTTGTTAGTGACCTTAATTCTGCTACAATTGAGAAACGGACAGTCAGTCTTTAGAAACTGAACCAGATATTGAGCATTTCTGTGTGCATTGGATCATTGTTTTTTGACAATGTCTTTCACTGTGCATTTTTGCTTTGCTATTATTCTGCTTGTTTGTTAGGAGATTATCTGTTTAAATATATTGTGCTTCTAATGTAATGCTCAAGTATGAAAGAATTTTGTCCATTTATAGTGATTGTTACGTGGCTGGAGCTCTAATGTCATTCTCAGAGAGCTCACTTATAATGTCAGTGTTATGATTCATGTTTCCTTGATCAGTTAAGCCTTTAAATATATCTGGCTTTGTGTTTATTGACTTGAGCATGTGATAATCTGTGATATGTGGGGGCACTATACTCCTGCAAATCCAAACAAGCAGTGTGTGCAGGATGAGGGCTCTGAAACTGAATTTTTTCTGAAATCCTTCAGAACATTTCTCTGCAGTCAGCAGAGGATAACTTTTCTTTAGAAGCTTTTACCCTTAAATTTAAACAAGCAAAACCCCCACACCACAATAAACAGACTAATACACCAACCTTAAAAAAAACCCATAAACAAAAGAAACAAAAAAAGCAAGCTGTAATTGTTGCTCCAAACTTCCTCCTATAATTCCTCATGGAAGTTTTATCTTGTGGAAAGATTAAAATGTGGACATGTATGACTGTCAGGTACCTCACAAGGTTATCCCACCATTTTCTGGCACAGGAGCGAGTGATCATGCCTTGAAAATCTGTTTTTGAAAACCTCTTCCAAAGGTCTGACGCCTCTAGTATCTATAATAATCCTCTTATCCAGCGTCAAGATACTTTCTGCTCGTCTGGCCTTTTGGCAGAAAAGAAAGGTGTTTGTTCCCATCTTTTTGTAAGGACCTCTTGCTTGTCCAGGAGTCTAACTGTGATCTTAGTAATGTTGTGCTGTGCCACAAAGCAAAGGAAGTATGAGATTATACTTGTTGATCAAAATTTTTTTTCTTTCTGGTCAAAAAAATATGTAGATCAGTCAGCAGAAACAAGACGTAATATTGTGTTCTGAACATCAGTGTTTATCATTGCTGGGAAATCTGTTTCCCAAGAAGTGGAGATAGGGGACAAGCATGGATGTAATCTCACCACAGCAAAAACAACAGTAACCAAAAGCCCAGAAACAGAGAAATAGCATAACTTACGTAGCTGGTGTGGACTGCAAGGAAGGCTTCAGATAGCAAAGCAATTCTGAGGCAGGAGTTGCATGTTCTCTGCCATGCACTGTATTGCAGCCAGTGTCTGGGAGAAACGGGTCTAGTTAATCACAACTCTGAATCTGCTCATGGCGTGACAATATTTAACTTTCCAGAAAGAAGAGTCTTTTTAAAAGAAGTAGCACTACTCTTTAAGAAGAGTAGTGTTTTCAGTGGCAGGCTAACAGAGGTTAGCTCTGTTGGGAACACGTTGAAGGGTTTGTCTGCTTCCAGCATCTACTGCTACCTAAACACTCTTTTTTTTTAAAGCTTTTGTCAAGGTGAAGTTTTAACATAGGAAGGCTGTGTGTCTGATTTCTGTTGATAATGCACTGCTTGAGGTCAAACTCTTGACTTACAAGATTGGTATGGAATATACTTCATATAACAAGAATTGTTCCTTGACATGTGGTTCCACTGCGAAAAGTGATTGGAAGAGATGGCACATACTCAATACACGGCTTTTAAAAGTGGTTCCTTATTAGTGACAGAAGTTCACTGAGTGAACTGTATTGGTCTTGCAGTTGAAGCCGAGTCCGTTGGCTTCTGCTCTAATGAACACACAAAGAGCATCACTACCAGTATTATTGGTTCAAAAGCACCATGTGAACCAAAAGGGGTCCAGCTTAGTTTTATATCTCAAGGGTTTGCTTGCAAGGCTGCTCATGATTTTTAAGTACAGGGCAACCCATACTTAGCCCCAATTCTCTTGATAGTAATAAACTAAAAATAAGTTTTACAAATCTTTGAGGGACTGGAAACACCAAACCTAAATTTTAAGCCACCTTTTGAAAAGAGCAATCTTTTGAGAGAAGCTGGAACTTCTAATAACCAGTGTAGAACTTCCATTGAAAATTAAATTACCAATCTAGTTGGCTTTGTTCTTTGAAATTAATTTATATCATTGCTACCTTTTGCCTTGAAACAACTTAATATGGCAAGTGTATACACTGGAAAACTGTGCCACTGCAACAACAACAAAAAATAATGATTAACTTTAGCCTTTATCTAGTTAAGATCAGGCTCTGAATTGAATTCTCTTAGTGTGTTGACAGCTGAAGATTTATGTCTTCCAGCTCTATTCCTGTTGCAGAGTTGACAGAAGTGACCCCTCCAAAAAAGGTCTTTGTTACGGATTTTGCTCTGTTTACATTATTGCCATAAGGGTTGGGATGAAGTACAGTATGTTAAAGCTAATACATCACCTGCTGACAGTGGTCTTATCTCATTGGTAACTATTTCCCTCTCCCAGTATGAAAAAATGCAAGCATTGAGTGCAAGGTTCACAAAAAGAAAGTTAAATAGTAGTTTACAAGAGCTTTAGCATTGGTGTCTGGACTCTGTGTGCCCTGTATTTTTGTGTCTGATTGTCCAAACGGCTGCATAATTTCTTTTCTGGGAAGCTGCTCTGAAAATATGTCTTTGCCAGATAAATGCTGCCAAGGGATAGAGCACAAAAAAAAAAAAAAAAAGCTGTTGGGTTTACTCAAGGTCTGTGTGATCTCTTAGGAGAAAGGAGGCAGCTTGGAGTGGGACAGAATGGCATTCAGGTTAGATAAGCAGAGAAGAAAGTAAAGCAGTACAACTTTAAAACATTAAGTAGTACAACTTTAGGCTTCTCTAGGGGAAGGGTGGTGGGACTGGTATGAGGAGCAGGACTTTAGATACTCTTCTGTTTCTCCAAATGCTGTGTCAAAGGTGCTCCATCCAGAATGGGTCTTTCAGTCCTCACTGTCAGTGAGATGATGTTATTTCATTACTGACCTTCTCTTCCAAATACAGACATAAAAACACAAAGACAGCACTGCTCTGTGTGCATAATCATGTACGTAGTCTCAGTATGCACTTTGAAATCTCTCAACAGGGTGCTTCCCCGGCATCCTTTCAGGATGGGGAGATGAACCTCACTGGACCCACAGAACTGCTGATATCTCAGAGGGCTGGGCTCCCTAGCAGGTAGGACCATCTTCTGTTTGGTGCTGGCTCAAGTGTGATTTACCAATTTATGCAATACAATACTGACTTCTCATTCCAGCTGCACCTGTGCTTCTCATCACCATGATCTCTTCCTCCTCCCGCCTTTCCCATCCTAAAATTGCATTCGATTCACATACCAGAGCACACATTTGAGCATTACAATCTCTTATGCTCATTGATGAATATGAATGATTTTTTGTGCTGTTTGTAGTATAAGGGTAAGGGGGAGATCTGGATTGTGGTTTCTATTCAGTCCTGCAAGTGTTTCATGTCTTAAGGTAGAGGATGTACTTAAATCATGTTATATATTTCAATAAATAACTATTTAACTGAACCTTATAATCCTAAAATTATCTCCTTTGATTTAAGTGTCACCTCTAGTATTGAGTGGTAAGGTTATTACTTTGCTGTATCTTACAGGAGATTTTGTATCTGTGTTCATACACAATTTAAACTATTGGTAATTGCGATATTTCCCTGTGCGTTCCTTCACTAGAGAAGTCAGGTGGAATAAACCCTTTCCTTCTCTTCATTTACAACAAACTAGAGATGGCCTGTGCTGTTGTATCTGAATGTGGTCATGGTCCCATTGACATTTTGGGAAATAATTTTTATTTTAACCAGTCTAAATTTTGAACAACATTTAGGTAGGTGAATATATAATCTGCATTGGAAACCAGTGGACTAAAACTTGAGAGCTGCATGGCTGAAACAAGAGGAGAGGAAATTAGGTGTTCTCAAGAGGTTTAATAATGAGCAACAATGTTTATTGCTCCGAAAATCAAAGGTAAAATTCTAAATTACTGAAACGAAACTGAAAAATAATGATTTTGTAGATAGCATTTGTTACACCAAATTATCAAGCCACGGTGCTATAGTGTCAGAGACTTAACTGGTCAGATCCTCAGTGGTAGTGTTGGAGTGTTTTCATGCTGCTGTTTTTCAATCTCATCATAAGCTTAAAATTCAGTTTTTACTGGTGATTCAGGTCGTGTTGAAGTCACCTTTTTGATTAGGTAAAGGAAGTCAGTACTTTGTCCAGTATCTTGTTTGTTGCAGACCTCTTGAGATATATATAGCACACTGTATAATTAAATTAAGAAATGTTACATGACAGACTTCTAGATGACAGCTAAAATGTGAAAAATTAATCTGTTTCGATTTTAATGATGGCAGATAGTCATTTGCTATAATTCTGCAGCTTATAGTTGTTTGTCAAAACAGTGTAAGATAAAACTCATAAAATAAACAGTATCTGCATGCCTTAATCTTAGAACATTTATCCTTGCAAACATCTGAGAAAAAACAAGTCTTAATTTTACTTACATGGGGTCTGGGAAAGAGGCATGAATATGTACCCCATGCCTGTGGGGAAGTTTGCAAGAGCAGGGGCTCGAACATTGCTGGTGGTCTGGGCCATGCCATGATTTGTGGAGAAGGGTCACCTTTCCTTTCACAGCATGTCAAATATTTGTCTTTTCCTTACAAGGGAATTACTTTCTCAGGTTTTCTTGTTCTTTGAGTCATAATTTCAGAAATTTTATGCGCAATTTTATCATCTTGGTACCGTTGTGTTTTTCAACTCAATCTGTCTGGGTTTTTTCCTCCCTCTTGGAGGCCTCCTTGTCACCCAGTGTCTATGCCATTTTGTAATTCCTTCTCCTGCCTGCCGATACTGATACATATTTTTGGAATGGTCTCATCATGAAAAGGAACTGGAGTGCTTTTCCAGCTTTCCCTGCACCTGCCAGGCCTCTAAGTTACACGCGTGCTGATTAGTGTTCATCATGCAGGTATAGAACTTAGTTTAGTCACTAATGCGTATTTTCTGTTCATGGAATGTTGCTAAAGACTTCTACAGCTTGTTTCACCTGCGGTAATTATTATGCATCACCAAATATATGCACTCATTTGTCTCTTGATCCGTTAATTTGTAATGGGGATTAATCAAGCTCTGTGCACACTCTGTTCATATTTACTGTTTTCCTTATGCCTTTAGTAGGGTGTTTTAGACTATCTAAGTCCTCTTAGAAATTTTCTGAGAGCATATTATTATTTATTGAGTTAAACAATTGGTTACTTGCATTTGGGATTCTTCTGAAGGAGGTTATGATACTTGTTTCCTTCATAATTCGGTGGCTGTTGGAAACATTGACAATGACAAAACCCCTCGTGAGACTTTTCAGAGGTGCTCAGATTTCTGAAGCAGCCAAGTCTTCTCTGGCATGTCACAAACCAGACAAGAATAAGCTTAGGTTTCTGTCAACCTCAGTTTTTACTGAATTCTGCAAACAGTCTTGACATAGGAATGTGGAAGGAAAAATGATAAAGAATATAAATTTGCACTCACTTGATTGATGCCTGAGTATCAATCAAGTAAGTGTTGAACAGATAGGGAGCAGAGGGAAAGCTGGCCAGAACAGGGTATTCCCAAGGATCTTTTTACATTGGTCATAGGATTTTTTGGTTGTTTTTTTGTTTTGGGTTTTGGGGTTTTTTTTGAGATGAATTGTCTCAGTCTTGATTGAGATTGCATTTTCCGAAAAATATTAGCCAAAACCAACCAAGTAAATGAAAATCAAAACAAAATGGAAAGAAAGGAGCAGTTTTTAATAGAGTCACAGTAGAGTAATTCTACCAAAATGTGCTTTGTTTGTAATTCCTGTGTCCTGAGGAGATTTTAAAAAACATTCTTTTGCCTGGAAGAATTGAGATGAGTACTATGAGGAATTTTTCATCAAAATCGTGAATTATATTGGAGTATTTGTAAAATATTCCCCTTTCTTCAAACAGTGAACATGAGAGAATTTCTGAATGCAGTATTTTGTAAAGCAAAGTTAATTTATAGCTCTGTGAAATCCACAGGAATTTCAAAAGTCAAAGAATATAAATTTTATAGCAATGATTTCATTTTTGTTTGGCTTTTTTTTATGTAAGTCAAGTTTTTAAGCTGTTTTTCCAAAAGTGTTTTCATTAGGAGTAGAAGGTTTATAAAGGGAAATAATGAGTCACTGGAGACCATCTGTCTATCTCAATTGTCTTTATTTGATTGACTGGAAGTGCAGAAGGTTTTATTAATAAAATAATATTAAATGATGAAACTATTTTTTCCACAAGCAGTAAGTAAAACAAGCATCTTAATATCTAATTTGTCTCCTTTCTGAAAGAAAGTGTTATTCATAATTCTGATTTATTCAGGTATTTTTCTTGTTAAATTTTAAAGTTGTTAGGACTGTGAGGGATTACCAGGTCATTAACCCTTCATTTAAATCTGCCACATGAAGAGATGTTAATAAAGGTAATATTTCAGCCTAATTGTGAGCTACTCCATGCTGTGGACAAAAGGGTCTGGGAGAAAGAAAACTGCTACTGGCCCAGCTGCTTTCCCTGCTTTTCTTCCTGTCACTGAGTTTGGTAAGCTTTAAGGCCTGTAATGCTTGAGCAGAACAGCAGCTCGTCACCTGAGAAAATGATCCGAGCCTTCTCATCAGAGCACCAACCTGTCTGAGGTCAGAGTCCCTTTCTAACTGCAGCCAATAATGGGTATTTCAGAGGGAAGCAGAGAAAAAGAGTACCGTGATTAATATTTCATGATTGAGAAGCCTAGTCAGTTAAACTTTAAGATCTAGACTTGGATTGTTTTATATACCTCACTCAAGCAGGAAAACTGTTTGATTTGAGGAAAATCAGTTCACTGGTTTCAATCCATGAAATCAGTTGCACATGGAGTAAATGAGTGTCAGTATGGAGGGGTTTTGGCTCCTCCACTTAGAAGTTAATGGGAAGTCCCTTTGCCCGGATTCTCTTAAAACATTTCACCGCAGAAATACTGGTAAACTTCAGGACTGTATCCCTTGGGAGTCTGAAAATTTGAAATTGGCGTTTTGAGAGTTGAACTTTACTATAGGAGAGACTTAAAACATTGGGACATTGGAATGTTTTTTAATGGAATAAATAATGACAATCCTCTTGTAAATTCTGAAGGAGGCATTTTTTGTTATTTATTTGCGAGTAAATATGATGTTCAGGGTAAAGGAAGCCAAGCTAATGCTACCAGTGTATAAATCTTGTATTTCTCTGTGCCTTTTTTCATGTTCTATACTAGGTCTGAAAGATTTTCATAGTAAGAACAGGGTCTTGATACTCTATAGATGGTCGGGTAGATATTTGTCACAACTTTTAGCACTGAATTCCTTAGCACACCATACATGGGAATACTGGTTTTGGAAAGCTTGCTTTTCTCAGTAAAAATTACTGTGTTAAGGAACAGTAAACATAAATTTGCTTGGAAGTGGATGTTTGGCTTAATAGCAGTGGATTAGTTGGAACGCAAAGGGTAATTTATGCATAGATAATTCATTACGTGTTTTCATTATGTTCGCTTTTGCTGTCTTCCCACTCCTTTTTAGCAGAGGTCAGGGTCGGTTCCTTGGTTTAAGCACTGTAGATACATAATTAAAGTGTAGCTGAAGCATTTTTTCCTTCTCTGTGTTTTCCTATTTTTAACCTACTGTGTCGTTCATTAGTCTAACAACAGAGAATTGGAACAATTTGATTTAAAGAAAAAAAGACACAAAGCCCCAGTGCTTGCAGGCTATCTGATTTCTCTCTGAAACTTCAGAGTTAATCTTGTGAGAACTAACTAATTTTAGTGGGGGAAAAAAGTCTGGAATAACTAGATTAATGCGTTTTAGTTAGGAGAAGGCGATTTGTTTCCTCTTCAAACCTGAAGCTGGGAGATTGTGACATTATTTCATAGTGGGTAGTTGGCTTAGTGTTGTGTAGAATGGAGCAGCTGCTGTGTTCCTGTCTCTTACAAAAGAGTCACCAGTTTCTTTAACTGTACCTGGAATACTTATCCTTGCCTACACACTGAGTTCCTTTTTCTCTTTGTAGGGTGCTTTCTAGCCCTATTTAGATATTGTTCCAATTTTCATCGTTTGAGTGTATTCACACTGCATAACATCTTGAGTTCCAACCTCTTCAGGGGTGTCAAGACATTTTCATCAAAGGTTTGAGCACCTAGTTGAAAAGAGGGAAGGAAATACGCAGAAAAGGGGTAGGAGGTGGGTGGGAAGTGTGCTGTCTGAGAGGTTTAGTTTAGCTGACTACTCTGGAAGCCTCTGCATGAATGGGGACAAATACTTTATTAACATCAGTAACTGCATTGGTTTAGTATGTGAAAAAAGTACATGGCAGTCATCAGTCTCATTATTTGGATAAATCTGTGCATTTTTCCTCTTTAAAATGCCCTATATGAATTTGACATATACTGTAGGCCTGTGCTCTCTACCAAACATCAACACCTTTTGTTGATGGATGCTCTCTCTGATGGAATGGCAGCATTGGAAGAGGAGGCGTGGAACTGGAGGTGCAAGTGAAGAACAAGCAAGGAGATACAGTTTAATAACTGCATCTGTGAGCTCTCTGCATCTGACTGACATTTAATTTGGCTTTTACTTGGCTGTGGTCAATAAAAACACCACATAGCATGTTCAGAATATCAGCTGTGCTTTTCTGTTTGCAAGGGAAGCATTGACATTCTGCACTAAAAGATTTTTTTCAGATATGTCATCATTCTAGTCTGTACCTTTTCTTAAAAACACTTGTGAAAGTGTTGAGTTTGACTAAAATGGCAAAAGAAAATGCCATTGGAAGGGTAAATATTTTGTGTTTATTCAAGCAGTACGTTCTTGTGACATACACATGATGACAAGTTTTGCCCAGTAACCCATGCAGTAAGCAGCTTTCCTGAGGTACTGTCTTCACTGTGTTGCAAAGCAATTAATCTGCTTTAGACTGTGTCTACTGCATTCTCCAAGAGCAATCCTACCAAGCCTTTGTAGCTGGGGAAGGTCAAAGCACCTCACTGAACTCAGTCTTCCTGCAACAATGCATAACATCTATTTCTGGAGAGGGTTCCCTTTTAAGCATCTGGGTGCTCTGTGATCGGGATCAGTTCTTCAGTGTTCTTGGGTAGTTCGCAGAGAAACTTTCAGCTAACAGATCTTTTCCCTTCATGTAACTCACAAACTGTGAATTCGTGATCCAGGTTTCAGGAGAGGGAGCTATAGTATTCCACAGCAAGGACACTGCAGATCTGAGGATCAGATCCATTCATGACTAAATATAACCACCAAATATGCAGCTCTCCATTTAAATTTGGCTTTCCATGTTACCAATGCTCACTACTTAGGTGTACACTTTCTCTCTTTGCTGAACAGTACTTATCAGCATTTTTAATACCATGCATGGCAAGCCTTGTTGACAAATGTGATAGATAGTAAAGAATCTGTCAGAAATCAATAATATCAAATGAAGAAGAATTTCAATAGTAAATGTTGACAACTTTTTCAGGTTAAAATCAATAGTACAGAATCTTGAATCAGGTCATGCCGGACAGGTGTTCTCCCCTGCGTGAGACCTGAGGTACCTTCAGTGCAGCAAGGGGAAGGGAGGTGCCAGCATGTATTGGAAGGAGCCTGAGTGCTGTTTCTGGTTGGGGTGAACCTTGCACTTCGGAGAAATTTCAGTGACATAAAGGCTTTTTTAAAGTTCAGTCTTTTTGACTGCTTTATGAATGTATCTCTATGCATTCCACAGAGACTGTGTTCCAAGTGCAGCAAGAACAGGATTTCCTGAAGTAGGAGCTCCGTCTGCTCCTTGAAGAACACGCAGGAGATACTCAGAGTGTAGCCTACTGAGGCACCCTCTGTGCATCGCTCTCCGATGCTCCCAGCCTCTGATCCCCAGCTAGGAATTTTACTCCAGATCTTTTATACTGACTTGATGGGCCAGACTTGTGTTTTCTTTTACTGCAAAATGCATTTAAGATCTGTAGGGGAGATTTCAAAGAGCAGTAGGTCACAAGTAGGTTACTAACTTCTGGAATTTATTTTTTTCCTATTTAGGTGTTTCTTTGTTTTTAAAATGTCTTGAATATTGCAAAAAAAAAAATCTATGAATTACATTCTCTGTTGTCACAGCTATCAACCTGCATTAGACAGTAATTCTGCTTTCTCCTACTCCTTTCTTTAATTGTTTTAAGCTAGCGCTGTCAAACTGAAGAGTCCTAGCACCTGTGTGTCCCATGTGCCTTTGGGATTTAGTAATTAGTATTCTTAGAGCTCATCCTGTTTAGGATCTCACTCAGACATGCTCTGTGCCTGAGTACTTTCTCCAGTACAGTATAAACTGTAAGCCAGTGTGAAATCGTACAGTGCTGAGTTCAGCTGTCCTTGTGGGCAGATTAAAGCTGCCCAAAGAGGGACAGAACAATTGAATGCTACCAAATGTGCCTGAATCTCTAATCTTTGAGGTCTTAAATAACAAAAACCCCCCACCAAAACCAAAAAACAAACCAACAACAAAGCAAATCTCAGATGTTCTGTTTTTTAAATTTTTTAACTGTCATGCTTTCATAGGTATAATATAAAAATAACATGTCCTCAAAGATCCATGAAAGTTGGTATGAAAGGCTGCTTTCTCCTCAGATGTAACTAAGAGTCCCATTTTTGTGAAGTCTATTTAGAGTCATGGATTTTTGATTAAAATTATAATTCTGAAGTTCTTAATACATGTATACAGAGTGTGCTCTTCTGAACATTCAGTGCTCTAGAGCATCCATAGGTTTCAGGATGTACAAAAAAGTTTTAAAGTAATATATAATGTGCATGTGGTTCATTTGTTTTCCCAAAGCCTTTTTTTCTTAGTGTGTAGATTTCATGTTCAGTTTAAGAATAAGTTTGTATGTTTTCTTTGGCTTTCAGCCTACTTATAACTGTAAGTGCATTGATTTAATATGACAGCTCACCTGTCTGTCATAATAGCCCTCAAAAAAATTCCTGCTCTCTTTTACAGTTGCTTAGGAAGACAACTCCTCCCTAGAGCACACAGGGTTATTTGGGGACAGCTATAACTCAAATTTTTCCTCTACAAATGAAAGCCCATTCACTACTTCTGACTATTTTTTGTATCTAAAGGGCTTGGCTGCTTCAATTACTTAGGCATTTTGATTTTGTAGAAGTTCAAAAGACAATAAAAGTAGTCCTTTAATTATCTTTCTTTGTGTGTTCAAAGAGAATTGGAGGAAGTAGAAGATGGAACTGAAAGAAGTTAATTTCCTATGCATGCATTGTTGAGGTTTTTTGGTAACCACCCTGATTAGCTTTTCTAACCAACTTCACCAGAAAAAAAGTATGTACAAAATCTTACAGGAAGACTTTGTCAGGATTTCCCCATTTGATTAATGAAGCAGGGGAATACAGGAAAGAAAAATCCACAAATGCACATTGATGGTGTCTGTGCTATAAATACAGTAACGTATAAATCTGTTACATTGGGATCAGTGGTGGCTTGTTGTTTGGGGTCTTTCCATTTAATATCTAGAGAACTTAAATTCATTACAGTGCCAGCATTTTTGGAAGAATGGCTTACAAAAAAAAAAAAAAACCTCCCCAAAACTCACTCTATCTCCTAGTTAAAAAAGAAAAAAATTATAAACCTGTTTTCCAGTCTTATTCCATATTTAGCCAATCAAACTAAGAAGAATTGTATTTAGAGCAAACTGGTTTTCATTAATCATTGTGCAACTGGATAAAGGTTCATAATAACAAAAAAATATTCCTGTGTTATTAGGAAGCAATGCCAGATTTTGTCTAAGGTCATTTGCAGTAATTGTGCTCTTTGTGAGAGGGCTCAATTGTGCTATGTGGGTTCATGTTGTACCTAATGTGGTTTAACTATGCTGCCACTTCGAGGGTGATTGCAGACTCCTGATGGGTGTTGGTGCATTTTTACTGATTCTTGCATCAAATCAAATGATCATAAGACCATGGGTCAGCAAAATCAGTCAGCTGGTGCTGGAGGAAGTTGTGGTTCTAGGGAAAAAATCATCTGACAGGGGGAGGGCAGGGTGGTAGGAAAGAGTTGGCTCAGTCATCTTATCTAGCACATGGGTGCTCTCTAGATCTGATGCACAGGGAAAGATCAGACGTGGCTTTCTCACTAGCAGTCTGCACTTCGTCAGTCAGACTGAGTCTTTAACTTGGGGCAGGATCTGACATGGCCATTTGCTTCAGTTTCACGTGTTTTGTCCACACTTTAGGCTTGGCATGCGCATGCAGCTCACAGCCAGGCTGTTCTGAACGGGTGTGCCCAGGAGTTGTCTGCTGGCCACTGATCCTGAGTGCTGGGGCTGTTCAGTACCAGGGGAGGGCAGGGGGCATTTTGGAAGATGGACACTGTTATGGAAAGAAGGAAAAAGGTCTGCTGAAATACGGACATTGCAAATTTCTTTAAGGTTCTTAGCCAGTTCAAGTACCTTCCTTTTCAAGTCATGATCACCCGGAGTAGAGTTTAGGTCACTCTAAGGCTGGCAGTGTAAAATAGTCAATAGGAAGTGAAGCAGCACATGCCATGAAACAGCAAAAGTCTGTCAGATTATGTAAAGGTTTTTAATTATATAGAGGTGTTTGAGGAAGGAAATTTCTTGATAAAATGAGCTGAGTTGCACTACTGATCACAATTTGTTTTGCTCTTTGTCAGAGAGGTTGTCTGCAACTGAGCGAAGAAGTCAGAATATTTAAATGTGATTTGACTTAAAAGTCTCAATGTCCTTTCTGTGTGCTCTTCGTGTTTATAATGTGACCACATGGGAAAATTGAAGCAACTCACATGGAGCTTAAATTAAGAACATGCAAAATAACCTCCCCCCTTTCTTTTCTTGATGATGAAGTCTCTCCTCACTTAAAAGCATATTCTTTAGTATTCTAATTAATTTACTCCAAGGTTAACTTAGCAAAATGTCTAGTATTTGATTTCTTTTCCTTTTAAAAACCACAAATGCTAATTTAAAACAATTAAAGAATTTCATGGCTGTTTTACTTTTCATTTTATTTTCATATATTAGTGAGCTCTGAGTCAGATTTTTTTTCTACCCTTTCTGCTGTCTGATCAATCAGGAATTTGTTTTCAATATGGAGAATTCTCTTAATAAACTTATGAGATGTGTTTCCCTGTGCTCTTTTTTAGTGAAATGACAAAAACAGTGGAGATTTCTGGGGAAGGTGGACCCTTGGGAATACACGTAGTGCCCTTTTTTTCATCCTTGAGTGGAAGGTAAGATATTTTCTGCATTGCTCAAGAAGTATATTAATGAAAGGATTTCAGTTGTGCTTATCTTAAAATACCTACTATTTACCAAAAGGAAAACAAAAATTGGTCTGTGACGCTGTCTTCCATTACCAAAATATTTACTAGTCCAAGTTCTATGTAAGGCAACCACATAATCATTTAGGTTGAAAAAGACCCCAAAGATACTTGAGTCCAACCTTTGACTGATCTCCATCTTGTCAACTAGACCATGGCACGAAGTGCCATGTCCATTTGTTTTCAGTCAGTACTAACATCTTTGTTCATATTTGCCCTTTTAATTGTGTCTGGCTTTATTCTCTGAATGGTAAACTGGACTCAGTAGTTTCGTGTGGTTTTGGGTTGGTTTTGTTGTGTTGTTGTGAGTTTGTTTGATTGTTGTTTTGTTTTTCCCAATTGAACATCTCTGCATAGGCTCTTCCTTAGTGACATACCAGACAAGAAGAGTCAAAAAAATTGCTTGCCTTTTCATACCTCATATTTTTCAAGCCATCTTTCAGATTTGATTGCATAGCATTTATAAAATGTGCTCTATACCATGAACCTTTCTTTGTCACAATACAATTACTTTAATTATAAATGATTTAACAAAGTCCGTTGAGATCACAAAAGCCTATTATAGCAGCATGCTCATATTGATGTGCCGTAGTTAAGACTGCGTCAGCATTTTCATTATAGCTGTTTTCCAAGCTATGTAACTGGATGTGTTAAAAAAAAAATCTAGGCTGAAATTTGACATACAGAGGCCTAGCCAGAGAGTTAATTTGACACTGGCAGCCGTGAATAAGAGATGGGAAATTGCCAGAGCCATACATGACACTACTTTATAGTAAAATGGCTGCCTGTTACACAAAGCCAATTATTGCAGAAGTAAAAATTGTCTAATTCTTAAATGTCTCTTTACTTGTCAGCTTTCATGTAGGACAGAGAATGTGAAGGATTGAATTACCATGTAAAGGTCTGTTTTATTGGCAAGAACTGAATTTGAAAGTGGACCCAAATTAATTCAGATAGTTTTTACCAAAAGGGAAAATAGATGTCCATCTGCTGCCTGTAAAAATGGCATCACTGTCTCAAGAAGAAAGTTGGTCTTTCATGGCAACTGTCAGAGATCTGAGTTGTGTCTTTGGCTTTGTGGACCCCCTGTTTGTCTTGAGAAAGCTTCTTGTGTTTGTTACCCATTCTGAAACGCAGACCGGAGCGCTTTGATATAGGCATGCTATAAAGGTTCTAAGTGCATACACTGTATTTCAAGTTCTTCCAGTAAAACAGGTTTGATGAAATTGCCAGCTATTAAAATCAGTAATTATTGTGACTGAAATGCAGTTTTGTGTTCAGGTATCACTGTGTTGAGTACAGCTTTTAAAGACCTGCAAGAAGAAGTGTTCCTTGGTCTACCCTGTATTCATGTTAATATGTCCTTGCTTACGAATGCTTTTGGGGATCTGCTGGAGTAGAGGGGTCATTGGCAGATGAACTACTGGTTGTTTAGGTAGTTGTCTTTTCATTTTAGTGACCTTTGGCAAAACTGTACTAATACCTTTGTTAAAGCACTGGGCTGACTTAAATGGCATGACTGTCTTTTTTTAATCTAGCCTAAGAATATAAATCGTAACTCATCATAACATGAGAAAGTACAGAAGAGCATCTTTTATTTCTTTTGGTAACATGATAGAATTTATGAGGACATGCTGGCCATGACTAACTGGGTCTGGTATTTCAATTGTAAAGTTATCTTCTAATAAGGTAATGCTGGCTTTAGCCTGATGCTGCTGCAGGCCAAAGTTTTTCTACAGGTCATTAAAACATCACATTAATTTACAAAATCTTAGTTTATACAGGAACTACAAAAGTAATAGAAATAATTTCCCCTCTTTGCACTTAAATATCATTAAAGACAGGAAATTAAAATTTAATAGTGCATTAAAATGCTAAAATTCTGGCTACGTAAAAAAGTAATGGAGAAATGAATTCAAGCTGCCTTAGTCTATGTAATTCAAGGCACGTGGGCAGTACAGTGCACACAAGTTTCAGACAAGTAGACAATCCTATTGCATTATATGAATGCAGTATCTAAGTGTGAGCAACCAACTTAATTTGTAATTTCTGTATTTCCACTGATTTGCATTTTAACAGCGTTGTATTTAATTAGTTCTTAGGGTTAAAGTTTTTGATTGCCACTAGTTGGATGTCATCAAAAGGGCGGTGGCCCCTCACCACCCCTGCCCTTTTTAATCCTTTAGGAAAGGATAACACCTGTTACAAGAGAACCTTTATGCTAATAAATGTGAATATGATTCACTTTTTTCTGTTAGATACTTCAAAGAACTAATATTCAGTAGGAACCAATTATTCACTTAGTAATTGATAGGACAGAAGTACAAATATTTTAATGTTCTTAGACAGTAAATCTAAAATCCGATGCTCAGTGAATATACTGTCACTTGAAATAGTTAATGGCATACTGTGAATCTGTTGAATGGACTTAGATATGAGGGGCAGTCATGAGTCTGAGACAAAAATACAAGACTTCTGTTTTGTGATTGGAGTGTTGGCATGTTGAAAATTGCACATTAATCTTTTATGGAGTATAACCAATAAAAAATGGTCTCTAAAGGTCATTTTTGATGACTATCATTGATGCTGAAGTGGTATGGAAATTTGGTGGACAAAGATTGATTATAAAAGTTCTTCACAAACATGCAGTTGTTAGGATTTTTTGGAGACTGTAGTGGTATCGTTGGACATAGCTATGTAGAATTACAGTTTGCATAACTGCAATAGAAATATAGTTTGCATATAGAGATGTTCCAGGTAGGTCAGGATTAGCTTAGTGCTCCTAGCAGAGTTATCATCCCTGGAATTTTGCGCCATCCATGCTGGCTCGCTTACTGCATTATTCTGTGCTGCACCTCCATTTTCACTTACACTTACCTTGTTAACAGACTACTGGGGTGTTGATGTTCTGCTGCTGTTCTGCCGCATGAATTAGTAGTATGGCTGTCTTGTATCAAAGCAAGGGACTTTGGCAACTGAAAAGTTTCAGAGACGTTTTCAGAAGTAGAAAAGCCATTTTTTTGTCTCATTCTAACTCCTGTTTATTTTATTATATCAAGGTAGAAAATTACTTTTAATCTGTTTGTGCTTTTCTTTGGAGCACTGGCAGAAAAATATTGCATAAGCTACATTGACATTTTTAACTGAAGAGGGATCTAGGTATTTTCCTCTTTTTCTCCAATTATGACCTACAGGACTTAATGCTCCCCAAGTTTTAGGAAGTAGTAAAGCATTAGTGTGCAGCAATTTTTCATAGTATTTTTTGGAATCCCCTCCTTTTTCATTACTAAGTCAGCTGAAACCTTTCTCTAGGTTAAGCGCTTCATAGAGAGGCAGTCTGTGCTGTCATTTCATACACAGTAGAGATTAATATCTGTTTTCAGTTAGTATAAATTCATATCAGCACAATAAGGATACTTTTCACCTATGTTTTTCCTTTTTAGGATGCTGGGACTCTTCATCCGTGGTATTGAAGAAAACAGCAGATCTAGGCGTGATGGTCTTTTCTATGAAAATGAATGCATTGTGAAGATAAACCATGTGGACCTGACAGATAAAACCTTCGCACAGTAAGTGCTGGTTTACTAGTGCTTTTAACTAGCCAGGATTTTATTAAGGTTTTATTAAGGATTTTATTAAAGATTAAGGATTTTTTAAAGTGATTTGTAAAGGAATTAATACTTATTTCAGAAAAAATGCCTATAAAATTGTTATATGACAGAAACTTCATAGTTTTCTTTCTGCAGTCTCCAAATAAGGTGATATTCGAGTAGTTTTAGTGTACTTACTGTGCCTACTTAATTTAATAACATTAAGTTTTGTAACTGCGATCTTGCCTTTCTAGTTCTTCTGTTACTTTTACCATATTGTCTTTGTCATTTTTTCCTCATCAGGCCTTTAGAATAAGTCAACATCACATTGTGGTGTTTAATGTTCTTTTGCAAATTAAATAAGATTTTATTGTGGTGGTGCAGTTTTTTGAGCATTAATTTTTTAAAAAATGTGTCTACTGTCAAGCTATGATGACTTGAGCTAAATGGAAAGTCTCTTCTTGTGACTTTTATTAAAAGTCTGTTGACATTTATTATCTATCTCAAATATTTTTTAACTAACAGGTTGTTTTGATCATCTATGAATTAATGTGGCATTGTTGCACAAAAGAATAGCCTCTCAAATTTCACAGATATTTGCTGTAGTAATTAAAAAGAAATTTGTTTTTGCTTTTAATCCATATGTTTAGACAACTGAGTGATTGTTATATTATAAACACAAACCTATTGAGATGTCAAGGGAGTCGAGGCTTAACTTTCTAAACAGTAAGCCAAATGTTCCAGGCTTCTAGACTAAAATCAAATACATAATTTCACAGTTAGGAATAAATATTTGCAAAATAGGTTTTCATTAAACTGGTGTAGTTCTGTACATAGGTATTCTTGTTTCTGAGACTGTGCTTTTTTCCCTCCTGATAGCTTTTCAGTTACAGCTTTCTGCGTATTTGGTGGCAAAAGCACTCTACTGCGTTATAGTATGTTCCGTTCTCTTCCATCCATGGAAATTCCTAAATAAGATACCAGTTTTAGCACAACATAATTGTTGGTGTCTTATTAAAATATTCATTGCCCCCCTGTGCAGTTCTGTAATGAAATTTTGCAAATAAGGTTCTGCTTGAGTCAAAATCTCTCTTTTCAAAACATATCTGATCCTTTCTTTGCAATGTGTTGTCTCCTCTGTGTTTTCTTTTGAATGGAACTAGAACTCCAAAGGCTTTCAGCCCATGAGGTGTTTGTGGAGTGGAGGACTATGCATGTTTTTCTGTTTGGTTACTGGATTTTGGGGCAGGTTGAAAAACTTTGGGAAAGTTCCTAGTTCTCTGTCAGGCTTTCCTTCAAAATGTGACATGTAGGACACCTACTTTCTAAAAGTGTGTAAAGTTTTGGGTGTTGGAAAGACTATGCATTTGCTTAGAGAGATCAGTCTTGTTAGATTCTCTCTCTGTCATTGGGACAAAGAAAAGTGACTTGAAGGTGATTCAGAGCAGAGCCTAATTTCGTTAGTCTAAGTTTCGTTATGTTACAAAACCAAGTAATGAGGTTGCAGTGGCGTTGTATCCGAGGAGAAAAAATACAGGAGTTGTGGGCTCAATATCTATTTGAGGACTGGGGGAGAACATTTTGCATGAGCTCTAGCCTAGTCCCAAGTCTCACATTGTTCTGCTGAATTGTTTTCCAAAATATATCATCTCTCTTCCCCGGCTGTGGAAAATTGCTAAAGAAAGACTCTTTCCAGGTTGAAACGAATCTCCATGAACATGCCTTTTAGTTTTCATCTGGCATGACATAACTACTTACCTGACAGAAGTCCAAGTTACAGAAATCCACTAATTGTAAAAGATACAACAAAGTATTGTTCCAATGACTGTTGACCCAGAAATAGCAATCAGATTCTCCTTCCAGAGGAAAATCTGTAGGCTAGTTTCAAATTGACAGTTCTTCATAACCCTTGTAAAAGCTGTTTTAACACTTAGAAGAGACTGTTACATGCTGTCTCTTTCCAATTTCAGCAAGGACTTCATAGTATTGCTCCTGACAATTGCTTCTTCTGCAGCTGTAACAGCAGCAGCCTACTTTCTGTATTCCCATGTTTATAATAGCTGTATATTGGGACTGTTGGTCTGCTTTTTCATTTGCTGCTAATCTATTCAATTACATTCTGTTGTGCTGCAGAGTTTCTAGCACCTCTTTTAACTGACTCCCTTATTTCTTTAAAGTATGCACTTGAGGTCTCCAGAAATAAGAATTTCTCCATTCATTATTTTTTCCCTTTGAAGTGCAGCCAGTTATTTTGCCCCTGAAGACTGCATTTAGACTTTCCCATAGGATGTCTTGAGTGATTTCCACTAATTTTTGTTTGAAGGAGATCTTATGTTTTCTCTTGCATATATTTAAATATTAATCTTTTGAAACTGAGTTATTAAATTACCTTGTACCATATAACCAAGTGGCTATTTGGCATGATGAAGATGGAGTGTGAAGGAAACACAGTTAAAATTTTACACCCTTTGTTGTAGAAGTATACCATGTTTTCTACTCTCAGGATAAGGTCTGTCCTTGAGAACTTTGACAGGCTATAGGTGAACAGATAACCTCTAACCTCTGCAGACACACTGGGGCACAGTCTGTTACAGCTCTGAAACAGAACCCTTGAGGGTGATGCTAAAAGAATGCCTTCCTATAACATTCTCCCTGCTACTTTTCTTTCCCAAGTTTGAGGTTTTTCTCTGGCCTATCAATTAATGTTGCTGTTCTGACTCTTGATGCTCGTACACTCAGTGTGGCAAGGATGGTTCTTTCCCACAGCAGTATCCATCGGGACTGACTCCTGACTTTAATGTCTTCATGCTACAGAAAGCCCTCTTAAAACAGCCTCTCCTTCCCATCAGCTACAGCTGTAAGGTGGATGTACTGTGCAGCTCTGTTTATCTGGGAAAGCAGTAGGTTTGTTTTCAAAACATTTATATTTGCAGTGGCTTCCTTCCTGTATCAGTGTTAAAAAAAAAAAATAGTTCAGAAGTAATTCCAACATTGATTCCTGTTACATAGCTGAGTGTAAATCCAAAGCCAAAGACTTCAGCAAAATACTGACTCAGACTGACAAACACGCCGCAGAAGGGTAGGAGATTAGTCCAATGTTCTTAGATGGACTCCATGACTTATTTAAAACTTAATGTAGCCATTATCTCCCCTCTTGCCCCAATTCAGCTAAGCAGAAGTTTTCAGTTTTTCATTCTCAAAATGTGCTTCAGCTCCATCTTCTGTTTGTACTCAAGTGGTCTTCTGCAGTATGGAAGAAAATCATTCCACTTCAACAGAAGGTAGGAGAGGAAAGCCTAGAAAGAGGGAAGTTTGCTTTGTTCCTTTAGAATCCAAGGTTTGTAACATTGCTTGATTCACCAAATCTACAGGTTATTCAAAGTCCAGGGAAGGCTTTTGAGCAGTTCTTTTGGCCTACTTGCCTTAATTGCCTTACAATGCACGGAAATCTGAGCACGGTATCATTACCATGGTATCAGTTCACAGAATCATAGAATGGTTTGGGTTGGAAGGGACCTTAAAGATCATCTTGTTCCAACCCCACAGACATGGTGAGGGGTGTCACCCACTAGATCAGGCTGTTCAGGGCCCCATCCTGGCCTTGAAAATTGCCAAGGATGGGGCATCCACAGCTTCTCTGGGCAACTTGTTCAAATACCTCACTACCCTCTGAATATCTTCTTAATGTCTGGCCTAAATCTTTCTCTTTTAGCTTAAAACCATTCTCCATTGCCCTATCACTATCTAGGGGAGTAGTTCCCTTAAATGCTCTCACACAGTTTCTGGTGTTGCATTTGAGCACATCTTTAAAAACATTTGATTATGTGAAGTCCGCATATCCACTTAGCAAAAGGTTGCTGCTTGAAAGATGTAAGTAATATCAACCTATTTACATACTCTATTTATGAAGAAACCCAAATAATTGCACTGTTTTGATCACAAGTTTTTTTCCTTATGTCTATGTGTCCCATACCTGCATCCTATTTAATTGCTGTGGAATCAGCCAGCAGTTACATTAGGGATTACAAAAGAATCTGAGGAGCAATTAGACTGGATTTGGAAAAAATGGGGAGTTGAGCTTGCTTGGAATAGATGTATTCACCAGAACAATTGGTGATGAGTGCTCAGTGTGCCTCAGTGCCAACAATATATAACAGGCAAGCACTTGAAAAAAGCAGCAGCTGTAACTTCAGCAGTCTTTTGATGAGCTTTTGCCATCAGAACTTCTCTTTCTGATGCTCTGCATAAAGAAATGTGTCCATTAGTTTATTCTAGCAGGTATGTTTTCATAGGAGCTTAGGAATTCCAACATATATGCTGCTCCTACTTGAAATATAAGGAAATGCTGTAGTTTTGAAATCTTATTTCATGTGTTCTTCTCTAAAAAAGAGACACTGTAGATGTGAACATAAGGTAAATTTCCATCATATTCTCTGTAAACAGCTTCAATTTTTGCCCAAATTTTCTAGTTTATCATATGAATTTTCATACCTTTATTTTAAAGGGCTCAGGACATCTTCCGTCAGGCAATGAAATTTCAAAGTGTCATCTTGGAAGTCCTTCCTCCATATAACCGAGAGCAGTATGAGAAGTCTGCTATTGCTCCTCTTTGTATTCTGAATAATGAAGAAGGAGTTACAAAAACAAAAATTCCACCTCCTCTTCATCCAAAACCTGCTGTGAAAACAATTAATATTTCTGGAGCAAGCTTGGAGTCAGGTGTACAGGGAACACTGCAACAAGCTAAGAGCCCCAACCTCCCACGTCTGGGTAGAAAGCCTTCTTCTCCCTCACTGTCTCCACTTATGGGCTTTGGCAATAAGAGAAATGCAAAGAAAATAAAGATAGACCTGAAAAAAGGTAAGTCTTTGGGGATGGCATGATTAATTTGATATCATGTTCTCTATCATAATACCTTAACTTGTAGTTTAACAAGTGACATTGAAAATACAAGCAAGTTATTTACTACTTTAAAAGTTTCAAAACTTTCAAAAGGTATAGGAATGTAAACAGTAATGATTTCTGCAGTGGGCTTTCTCATAAACTTTGGATGTATGTTATCCAGATTTACTGATTAGGGCATCTCTGTTACTGACTGTGGAAGCAATTCCACTAGCAACAAGTGATTTTAAGAGATAGGTCAGTCTTTTCACAAGTATAGAATTAAAGTTTGAACTGTTTGCTGGTGACCTTTATTATTTTCTTCAACCTGCTAATTGACCACAACACTGTTATGACATTCTTTTAAGATATGTTTAAAAATCTACTCTGCTCTCTTTCATATTTTCCCAGAGCTTGACCACAGATTTACCTCTTTCCCTTTTTTATTGTCTACAAATCTTTTATTTTTTTTTCTATCATATTTATTCACCTGTCAGTAGGCCAAATTTGTGTGTATATCTTTAATTGCTGCACCATGCAGCTGTCTGTCTTTGAATGGAATAACAGTTTTAGGAACATGTAGTAAAATGTACTTAAGCAATTTCCAATTAGCATTTATATTTTCTATTTGATTTATGTCTCTGAATTGGCTGAGTGTTAAATTTGATCCTAGAAGTGGCCCTTTTGAAAAATGTCTGTAACTTTATTCTCATAACACATTATGAATGTAATCAAGCTCTCATTTCTTAGTTTTTGTTGTTTCTTTACTTAAATCACTCATTTTTGCTTCTGAACTCTTCAGTTTTGTGTTAAGATAACCTACTTAAGAATTCCCCATTCTAGATCTAATGCTTTTGATTTTGAAACACTTACATTTTTAGAAATTATAGCAATGTGATGCTGACATGATGATATCTTTGAAAACTATCACATAGGTAGCAATACCACTTAAAATAAAAAGATTTTTATAGGCCCTGCTATTCCCAGTGATTTTAGTGGCTAATAAGCAGTCCCTGTTAATATTTATTTTACTCCCTAACTATTTGTTATAACATATCTGTTAATACTTGAGGTTGTTTATTTCCAAGCAGCAAACATCTTCACAAATGGAAGCTTAGAAATACCACTTTGTCCTTTCTGAACAGCACATCATCAAGTTTTGCATTCAAATCATGTGATATTTTCCTCATTTACCAAGTTACAGTAAAACCTGCTAAATTATATTTGTGCTCATAAATAAACAATTCTAATTGCTCTGATTCTATGAAAAACAATTGACATTAAAGTGAAGACTGATATTGAAATGACCTGAAGAAAAGGTAAATGCTTTAAAAAGAGAGTTCTTTCTTGGTTTTATTATTATGTGCTTACCCAAGTATTTCCGTCTGTAGCTGTTGTAAGAGGGTTTGGGTATGTGTTTTGACACCAATAGATTTCTTCTCTAGACCATGCAGAAAATTGGCTCGTGTTTACAGCTTTTTGTTTGCCTTCTTTTTTTAAGAATGAACCTGAATGAGTCTCTGGGATATCTTGCTGACATTGTTTGCTTACTTTTAATGATCATCGTTCACATGTTGAAATCTATGTCGTGAGTTCTTTGTCTGACATTCTAGGTCCAGAAGGACTTGGTTTCACGGTGGTTACCAGAGACTCTTCAGTACATGGTCCTGGTCCAATCTTTGTGAAGAATATTTTACCAAAAGGTGCAGCAGTAAAAGATGGTCGTTTGCAGTCAGGAGACAGAATCCTGGAGGTCAGAATAAACATCCGTTGTGTTTGCATTGCTTAAAATTGATCGCTAACTTTGTCATAAATCTTTTATTTCCTCATACATATTATTGATGTATGGAACTACAATTCTTGCCCTTGGTTTAAAAAAAAAATCACTTTCACAGCTTCTTGTGTCACTTGTTCATCAACAAGTGTTTTACACATGAAGTGGAAAAATGGTTCTTTTCACAAGGGTCCATGGGGTATTTGAACAAGGGGAACCTGATAAGATCTTGGTTTTTAAAGCAGATACATGTATGGCTTTAGAACCAAAACATATCTTGCCTCCTCAGCCACATCCAAAAATCTCCAGTTAATATCAAGCTGGTAAAGTGCTCATTTTAAGGCAGTTTTGCTCAAATTGGTCTGTTGAAAATTTTCAGATGTCTTATGACTTACAATCTTATTATCTAATGGGTTATTTCTACTTACTAACCTCAAAAAGCTCTTAAGGTAAACAGTTTTAATACTGAGGTCTTGTTTCTGCACCTTTCATCTTCAAAGTGCTTTACAAACTAATTAAGCCTCACAAACCCCCTGCAAGCTGGGTAAGTACTACAGAGCTGCTTTAACAGATGGTGAAAATGAGGAGGAGAAAGGTTAAGTAATTTGTGCAGGGCCAGAGGGGGAGACAGTATGGGAGCTGTTGCTGGTTCTTCTTTGCTCTCTGCTGTCAGTGAATGACGCCTGTGTTAGGTGAGGGGAGCCTAATAAACCTGCTAAAAGGCAGTCACACTCAGAGATGTGACATCCTCTGTTCTTTTGTGGCTGGAAGGTGAATGGACGGGACATCACCGGCAGGACCCAGGAAGAGCTTGTAGCTATGCTGAGGAGCACGAAGCAAGGCGAGACCGTCTGTCTGGTTGTGGCTCGTCAGGAGGAGGCCTTCCTACCTCGAGAGCTGGTAAACTCGTTATTCTTTCCCAAAGAGTGACTTTGAAACAATTCCATGGTTAAAAACTAGCCCAAGAAATAGAAATTATGTCAGCTGAGAAATGCCAATAAAAAGTAGTCACATAAGGCTTGTTTCCAAGAAGTATTTATATTTGATTTTGAGGCGTGTTTGATTTTTATCTACTACCAGTGCAACTCCACGCAATCTGATTTTTCATCCCCAAAAATGACAGCGTAAGCATAACTCACACAGGAATACTGTAAATTAATTTCGTAAGTGTGAGGTCAAGCATAACTAAAAATAGGTTATTCCCTTTCAGAAAAGCAGCAAGCTTTAAACCGGAAATCTAAAGTGCACGTAATGAGCCTGCAGGTTATCAGTAACAAACTAGTGAGGGTGGCTGCCCCAGGAGATGTCTCCTAAGCCAGGTGCCTAGCTGCAGCAGTGGTGAGCAATGGAATTCTGCTGCATTCCCTACAAATTTTGGAAGCAAGTTTTTCCTTGGCTGCTGGCCTTTGACTTCATAGGCTTTTGCTTGCCTTTTTTCATCTGAAGTGCTTAATTTTCACTTTTGTTTTTTTATTAACACTGGCATGAAACTGTGTTCTCTTTCCTCTTACACAGAGAACTGCATCAGAGTAAAAGTGCTATCTGATACAAGCTTGTTTCTCCTCAGAGAAGGTCATTTCTTTGGTTGCCTCTTCCTTATCTTGATTGATGGCTATACTTGACCTTTCATTAAGTCCTCAAGATAAGGGAAGGACAGCATTTCCTGCTTTTGTGTCATTTTATCTCCTTCAAAGAACGCAAACCGCCTTCATCCTTTTCTTAAGATGCTGTCTTCTTGCTTTTCCTTTAGACTGTTGTCAGGATCTTCTACAGAAATCCTGCGAGCTGTTTCCTCACAAAATATTGCTGACAGTTTTCCTCTTGTTTCCCTGTTGCCAGTTGGACCTTGTTGAGGTCAGAGTTGTCTGTGATAGGATAGGGAGCTGGAGGGGCATTCAGGTTGGTTCTCTCATGTGAATCTTTTCTCTTCTGCTGCTGGTGCCCAGTTTTTGTTGTGAGAAGTTATGAAGTGTCATAGCAAAACTATTTTTGTATCCATCTTTCTCTTTTATTATGTAATTTTTAAGGAGTGTAATGGCAGCTTTCAGCCTTGTAATTGGGCATTTGTTGTCAGTGATTCCCAAAGCATGAAAGTTGCTCGTTGCATTGCTCTGTGAGTAAGCCCTGAGCCATAGAGTCAGTGTTTGTGTGGATCCAAGGGAAATTTCTGAGTCTTAAAGTACTAAATTATCTATTATGTGTAGAATTTCTGTTCGCTCATCAGCTTTTCTAAATAAGAGCTTATTTTTTGAAAAAGCTACCCATCAGCAATGCATTCTTCTGGTTTTTTTAAGTTATAAAGCATATTACTCAGAAAATGTACTTTAAAAAGTATGCGTTCTTCTCTCCCCTTTTCCCACAACATTATACGTTATTATGTATTGTCATAGTGCAAATTCTGCTGGAAATCTCTGTAGCAGCGTGTAGGTAAAAAAGATAGGAAGAATCTAAAAGCTGTTTATAATTTTTACCTGCCACAATTGTGTGATAATAAATTCTAGCCTCTACAGCAAGGATTAACTACCTTTCAAAAGGTGATTTACTTATGACTGGCATGATTGAAATCCCGGAAGTGGCCACATTTATCCTGCTGGCTTGACCTTCTCTTAGATTGCTTTCTCTGTGAAAGAATGATGCACAAGTGATGGCCCTCGCTGCAACAGTGATGATGTGGGAATTCTAATACTGCTCTGTGTTCCTCATTATCTCACTCAAGTACAGCATAATACAAATGAGAATTACTGAAATACATTACATGAATTTATGGAACCAGCCCATCTAAATTAAAAAGCCCTTCAGCAACATCTGGTAGCTTACAGCAAAAGTGTGAGTTACCATCCCACTAAGCTACCAGATGTTGATGCTAACACAATACTTGTTAGAATTCATGAGGTGTCTGAGAATAGTCTCAACAGAGATTAAAAAAAAAAAAAAAATTAAAATTAGTTTAGCCATTTTGTTTGGTTTCAGCTTTAGCTATGATATTACATTGGGCTAATCCTCTGCTGCCTCAAAAGTTACAGTACTGTTTTATCGAAGAGGAGAAAAATGCCAGCCCTTTAAATGTTTGTTTTTGGAAGGAAAAGCAGTGGATAATTCAATGTTTTTCAAGGACAGCTGTAACTGAGTGCCCTGACGGTGTAACACGCATGCAGAATTTACCTGAACACTTGGGGATTTTTTTAATGCCTGACAATAATATGGTAATTGCTTTATATCAGACTTGTTCTTGCTTTGAGCAGTTCTCCAGGGCCTGTAGTCTGAGATGTTTTCTTTAGATGCCCTGTTACCTGTTGAAAGGAAAAGAAATGCCACCTAGTAAATGTACCTACTCACCACAGTTTCCTGTAGTAAAGATGCATCTGGAAGCTGGACCTTCTAGAAACCCATGCATGAAACTGCTTCTGAGCATGTTACTCCACTTGGGTTTTTATGTGGATTTGCTGGAGAGAATTTGATAACTGCGTGGGCACAAAGCAAATAATGTAATAAAGTCACTCTGGGTGGCATTTGGTTGCATGGGTCTGTAATAATATAATTTGACTTTACCTTGTAATAAAGCTGCGGCTTGGGGAAAGCTTGGTCTCACGAATATTTTCTCTTCAGTAAGATAGATGGGAACAGAGTTTGGGTGTTTTGTTACTGTGATCTGTGCTTATGAATTGCTAGCAAGTAGAAAAATATATTCAGAGTAGCAAGCTCTTGCCGCAGCAGCCAGGATGTGATATGGATGAGGATGAATCAGTGTTGCAAAAAAGCATTATTAAATTTCAGGGAATGGGGCTTTGGTTACACTGGCCCTTGCAGCATCTGAGAGTTATACAGTTACAATGTTTGTGCATAACAACAGAAAAGAATTGAAAACCCAATATTTGTAAGGTTGTTACTCCTTTAAAAAAAAAAAAAAAAAAAAGGCTCTGATGAGAATTTTTTTTATATATATTGAAACAGATCAGTGAAGTAGAATTTGGACCAACCACAGGCTGTCCTCCTTATTATCCAGTTAGCCAAATGTTCCTAGTAATTCATGCCAGCTGTTGACAATGTAGCAGCTAAGTAAGGAGCTGATTCCAAAACTCCGGGGGAAGATCTTGATTCACTTAATTACCACAGTCTGCAGAGTGGGCAGTGATTAGTGTGTTCTTTAAGGTGCATTTGGGTTTTAAACTCTGTAACACTCTTTTCTAGAGGATGGTGAATATTGTAGAAAGAAACTGGTTTAACTGAGTAGGTTTAGATTTTCCAGCTCCTCTCAAAGTGAATGGCATGCACATCAAACTGTGGCTATCATTCTGTTCTGTTTTGGAAATACAGTGTTTTCATCACGTCTCTGTTGCATCATATTTTTTCTCTAGGGAAAATGTGTGATCTGCAACTGCCATTTCTTTTAATAATGATACAAAATTTACTTACTTCCCCTTCTCTTTCTTTATCCCCACATTGGTTAAACCGGGAAGACCACTTGAATGAGAACAGCTCTGGTGCAGCCCATTCTGCGCTATGATCCTTTACAATTCTTTATTCTGTATGATACACACGAGCAGAGGAATGTGACTGTTCTGCAATTGCCAGAAATACTATAGCACCAAAAATATTTGCTTACATTTTTCTGTAAGTTAGAGCACATACATTGTAACTTTTGCATACCCTTTATTTTTTTATTATAAAGATCTCTTTGACTCACCAGTTGCAACTGTAATTGCTGTTTCTGTGGTTTCTTGGCATATTAACTGATTCCTGAAGAATGGGCAGTGAAGGGAACAAACCATCATTTATATAACAATAGCTGAATGAACAACAACGTACTAAACGTAGTATTGGTCTTTAAGTCTTTTTTTACATTTGTATTATACAGGATGGAAGGAAGCGGGATGAGTGGCAAGTTCAATTAAGCATTTTTCTTTTCTACTTAACATATGATTAACTTTTATGTTTTAGTCTTCCCCCAGTTAATTTCTTCCACTGCCTTGAACTTATATGCCTGAAGGAAAACCAGTTGGCCCATTTGTTTTAATATTCAAAGCTTAATTTCTATTACTTCCTTTTAATTGTTTCTTGCCTTTTTATGTGCAGAAAATAATAGATGAAATTACAACCTAGACTTAACCATTTTTGCACCTGTTTTTGTAGTTCAAAACCGTGATTCTAGTGCTCAATTATCCAGAAATGGACAAATAATTTCTGTCAGAAAGTGATTCCCGCAAGTACCATTTCTCTATTGTGTTACCTCTGTTCTAAGGGAGATGGATTGGATAGGGAAAAAAAGAAGTATATATTGAATTTTAATAGCATCCACAAGAAGATGTTCTTTGTAATGAAGACCACGATATTGTTAATGCACATGGCACCTTTCATCATTTCTAAACTATGTAGATTTTAAAATATCCTCAGGGTTTAAAAGAAAAGTTGGTTTTGGACCTATTCTCTTCATCTGGAATGGTTGAGAAGAGATTGTGGGTTGTGCCTACACAAATGTGTATTATTAAAGACAAAACATTTTGTAGTGCAGCCCCTCAAAATTTTTCAGCTTCATTATATATTTCAGAAGATGGTTACAATTTTGTTATGTCTTAGAGTACTGGAAACTGTTTCTTTGAGGTTTGTTGATCACTTGTGCTCTTAACACTGATCTCTCACTGACTTTTGTAAAGAAGGAATGCAAAAAGCTTTCCCGTCACAGTGAAAAGTATCTCTTTATCCAGGGTTTGTGTACGACTCCCTAATTTACCAGAGTGGTATAAATTGCTTGGTAATCCATGTACCTTTAAAAAGTGGTGGTTTTTTGAGCTCTCATAGGTAGTGAAGTGCCCATAAAGGTACCAGCACAGGAAATGTGATTTTTGCATGTGATAGCAGTTGTCAGCCTTTTTGAGGCCATGGAGACCTTACTGTATCTGGTCTACTATTACTTTCTCAGTCGGGCCCATCAGAGTGTTATCATCCAGCGGTGATTTGTCTTTCAGCCCCTACTGTTCCTGTGTTCCAGCAAATATGAGGAACCTTAAAAGGATGGCCTGAAAGACCTGGTCAAAACCCTCATTGCCTGCAAAAACCTCTGATGGTGCTGGTAAAGAATAAGTGAGAGAGGATAAGGAGAGAAAAGCATTAATGTTACTTATACTGTGAGATAAATTCATAAGATGTGTTATGGGATTATTACCCAAAATTCCTGTGTCTAGGAACCCCACCTCAGAACACTGTAAAATGAAAACTACTAACTTGATAATGTAAGTCTTAGCTCTGAGGTTGCCCAAAATTATTTGGAAGCCCTCTTTAATGTATGAAGTCCTAAGTATATATACATCAGAATAGAGGCGTGTAAAATCTGGTCTTAACAGAAATTGAGTCTTCATATATTTAGATGTTTTTATCCAGGTCTACAGTATTTGCATTTAATAAAACCAGAGTATTTGGGCAATTTTGAAATCCTGTTAACAAATGTAGTGCATTGCCATTTACAAGGGTCACCAGTTCTATTCCATATATCATATAAACATTTCTAAAATCTTTCTGTCTTAGAATACATAAAAAACTTAGAAAAAAGTTTTCCTAGGCTGACTTAATGTAAAACATATGCATGTGGTGTTTGAAGTAGTCATAAAAGAAAATACCCTGCTTATTGCTTTGTTTACCATGCCTTTAAAACAGTAAGCGCTAAAATGAGTGAAGAGTTGGACTGGTATATCACCATGTTGTGACCTGTGCCCAGAATGAATTCTGAAATGATACAGTAGCAGCAGCCCTAAATTCACCCTGAAAATGCCATGCAGCCTTCCATCCTGATGTGTGACAAGCGTTTAGGCTCGGAGTGCCAAGGTGTAAAGGCTGCAAAAGGCTCCAGCTCAGTGGGGTGTGTAAGCACACAGCTTACCCCATACGTGGGCTGAAAAGGGGTGTTCTCACAGTGAGGATGACCTTGACTGAGGACTGAACTAGTTAATTTTTCTCCCTCTGCTTCCTACAGTTATGTAGCTTTAAAGGTTAAGTGAGACTGCATTTTTTTAATGTTGAGGAGCAGTGCACACCAAATTACAAATATAAAACTTTTGCAAGGGCAAACCATTTCCTTGGTGGGTTCTCAAATAGGCAAGTCAGGCAAACTGGGGAATCTCCGTTTCTGAAATGCACTGTATCTCCCTTGGATGAAGAGTTAAGTTTTGTCAGTTTTTGAAGCTGTAATTCCAGACAGCCTACCTAATTCAAACCAGACACATCCTATCTAACATGACACAAATTTGCAGTGCACTGTGTTAATGTTAAAATTATCCAAGGACACGATCATGTATCTCCATCGTTTTGCTACTGCCTTTCTTGTCTTAGCTGGGTGTGCCATTAGTGGCCATTTAGTTTTTATTGCAGTATGGAGTACAGATAATTTTAAAGAAGCCAATATAAAATATCTGTCAGATATGCTAAAGATGAATACATGCAGCAATGATTTCAGTTATTTGCTGGATTGTGACAAGATTACAACAGTGTATTACCTTTGAGTATTACTTGTAAGAGTGTTACAATATGTCTATTGCAAAATACAGTGCAGATTTTAAAGTGACTGAACGACTGAGCTGTCAGCAAAGTATTTCTTAATTATGGCTAAGTGCTTGGAAAGAGCATGGAGCATGATGCAAATAGGGGGTATCTTCTTTTCAAGCTTTTCTGCCAATAATAGTTATGTGGTGCCACAATTTAAATATTTTTTATCAGAAAGTAATTGCAAAAGCATTCAAATGTCTTATTTCCTTCATAAACCTTTGAAAATAACCCTCCTGGGTATTTTGCCTTTTGCTGTCAGCTCTGAATGGCACCCCAGGGAGTTGACATCTCTTATCAGAAATGAGCAGCCAGTTAAGGGGCAGTCAGCATATTGAGAGGCCATAACTGTGTTGGTCAAGGGCACCAGACAGGTACTGAAAGGTCTCTTGTTGTGTTAAACAAATGCTATTTCCTTCCTGCCTAAGTGAGAGCTAATTTTTTTTGTCAGCTTCTCTTTTGGCTAAAAACACAATGAGGATATATAAGGCAACCTTTCCAGTGAGAGATTAGCATTAGATTATCATAAATCCACAGATTAAAAGTGCTGTGGTCAATGAGAACAGGCATTGTAAGATTAAATAAAAGGACTAATTGAAAGTGGTGTCCCATGGTAGGCAGAGGATTGACACAATATTGTGTATATATAACCATGAACTAGGTAGAAAGTAGAAGAATAAAATGCACAGTGCTTTTTTCAAAGGTTATAGTTCTGATTGTACTGCTCTGGTGACTGAGCAGTTGTGTGTTGTGGGAGTAAGAGAAGGCTAGAAGTATATTCTCTGTGGTCTTTAAAATCCTGAGAATTTATTGGTGAAATCAGTAAAATTTTAGTTTTTAATAATCCTTTATTATAATATTTTAATTAAGAAATCAGATATCTGAGGTATAAATGTGCTTCTAGAAATTAAAATCATTGGCAGAAGATTAATTAAATGTATCCAGAGACCCTTAGATACAGGTTTTCAGTCTGCTTTGCTAAATATTATTTAGTACTGTGTTATTAGGGCTTTCTGCTTTCGAATCTAGCAAACTCTCTGTTCTCTCACCTTCATATAAACTCTACTGAACTTTTCTGTCTGGTTTCTGGTGATTTGGTAAATGTCAGAATTGATTTTACTGAAGTTGCATGCAGGTATATTGGCAGATTAAAACATTCCTGTCCTGATTTCCCATGAGAGGGATAGTACCTATTTGGTTGTTTGCTCTGTTCTGTTTTACCACCAAATCTGGACAGCAAACAAAATGATTTCCTCTTAGACAACTTCTGTCTGTTGCCTTCTGGTCCAGGAAAGAGAGAGGAGATCTTTGTCTTCCCCAAGCAATTGAGAGAGGTCAGGAGCTACCTAGAATGCTGGATCGTGCAACCAGGTGGGAGCTTTGAGCAGAAGCTGTGGCTGGCAGACTCCTATAAATATTAGAGAAGAAACATCACTAGGCTGCAGAGATGTGTGTACCAGGAGGGAACTGTTCAGAGCTCGTTGCAACTGTAGAAGCCATTGAAAGCTGACAGGCTAAGATTTAGCAAAGCTGAAGGAAGGACCTGCCCAGCAGGACAAAATGAACAGTGGGGACTGATTCTTGAAGTATTGGGTTGTTTTTCGGTTTTGTATTGGAATTTTTTGCTTGCGGTTTGTTTGTTATGTTTTTAAATTCAACCTGTGTCTCTGTTGAGTAAATTTTATTAATACTTAAGAGTGTTCCTGTCTCAATGTACCTCTCTTAAAGAAAAGAAATGAGGAAGAAATTTGACAAAGGGAGCAAGAGACCTGTGTGGATGAGTAGAGAACTCCTGTCATTACTCAAGCACAAGCAGGAAATACACAGGAGATGGAAACAGGGTCAGGTCACTTGGAATGAATATAGAGGGGTTGTTAGAGTAAGTAAAAACAAGATAAGGAAGGCCATGGCCCATCTGGAATTAAATCTGGCCAAAGATGTCAAGGACAACAAGAAGGCCTTCTTCAAATACATCCGTAACAAAAGGAAAACCAAGGATAATGTGGGGCCATTACGAAACATAACAGGGAGCCTGGTAACACAGGACGCAGAGAAGGCAGAGTTACCAAACACCTTTTTAGCATTGGCCTTCAGGAGGCCAGCCCTCAGGATTCTCTGACCTAGGAGGCATGGGTAAAGGAGTGTTGGAAAGAATTTCCCTTGGTCAAGAAGGATTGGGTTAGAGAATACCTAGGCAAACCTGACATCCACAAGTCCATTGACTCTGATGGCATGCATCCACAAGTGCTGAGAGAGCTGTTGAGGCCATTCACAATCATCTTTGAAAGGTTATGGCAGTCAGGAGTGGTGCCCAAGGACTGGAAGAAAACAAATATCACTCCAGTCCTCAGAAAGGGCAAGAAGGAGGACTCAGGGAACTCTGTTCACATGGATGACAAGAAGGTAATCAGCAGTAGCCAGCATGGAGTCACTAATGGTAAATCATGCATGACTAACCTGACTGCCTTTTACAACGAAGCAAGTACCTGGATGGATGAGGGACACTGTCTACCTTGACTTCAGCAAGGCTTTCAACACTGTCTCTCAGCGCATCCTCACAGGCAAAGTCAGAAAGTGAGGACTAGATGAGTGGGCAGTGAGGTGTATTGAGAACTGGCAGAACAGAGGTACCAGGGGCTCGTTGGAGGCCTTGGTGTCCCCCAAGGCTCAGTACTGGGCCCATTATTCATTAGTGACTTGGATGAAGGGGCAGATGCCTCCTTAAGAGGTTTGTTGAGTGGAGTGGCTGATTTCCCTGAGAGCTGTGCAGCCCTTCAGAGGGACTCTTGACATGTTGGAGAGATGGGCAGGGAGGAGCCTTCTGAAATTCAGCAAAGGCAANCGCATCCTCACAGGCAAAGTCAGGAAGTGAGGACTAGATGAGTGGGCAGTGAGGTGTATTGAGAACTGGCAGAACAGAGGTACCAGGGGCTCGTTGGAGGCCTTGGTGTCCCCCAAGGCTCAGTACTGGGCCCATTATTCATTAGTGACTTGGATGAAGGGGCAGATGCCTCCTTAAGAGGTTTGTTGAGTGGAGTGGCTGATTTCCCTGAGAGCTGTGCAGCCCTTCAGAGGGACTCTTGACATGTTGGAGAGATGGGCAGGGAGGAGCCTTCTGAAATTCAGCAAAGGCAAATCCAGGGTCCCACATCCACGGAAGAACAGCCCCATGCACCAGCGCAGTCTGCTGGAGCAGCCCTGTGGAAAAGGACCTGGGATTCCTGGTGGACAACAGGCTGTTCCTGAGCCATCAGTGAGCCCCTGTGGCCAGGAAGGCCAATGGGATCCTGGGGTGCATTAGGAAGAGCTTTGCCTGCAGGTGGAGGGAGGTGATCCTGCCCCACTGCTCAGCCCTGGTGAGGCACATCTGGAGTGCTGTGTCCAGGTCTGGGCTCCCCAGCACGAGAGACACAGAGCTGCTGGAGCGAGTGCAGAGGATGGCAACAAAGATGATTAAGGAACTGGGGCATCTCTGTTATGAGGAAAGGCTGAGGGAGCTCAAGGTTGTGGAGTCTCCTTCACTGGAGATATTCAAGAACCACCTGGACCCAGTCCCGTGCTATGTGCTCCAGGATGACCCTGCTGGAGCAGGAGGATTGGGCCCGATGGCCCACTATTCTCCTTTCCAACCTTGCCCACTCTGGGACTGTGTGAAGAGTGCAGACCAAGCCATCTCAAAGCTCTACATAGCTATCTAGGCTTCAATTTATGTGAAGATTTCTTGTTTATCCTGCTACAATTGAGTTACTTTCCTATGTCTGCAGTAGGGAATAGCTTCAGTGATATACTATCTTCTAATTCCTGAACTGCTGGGGTATGATACATTTATTATGGAAAATACATGATGTGGTTGTTCACTGGGTAATTTATAACATAAAGTTGTAAGTTTTTTCCAGGCTAGAAACATATTTGTGTTGCAGCTCATTTCATTCACACTGTGTTTGAGTGAGTGCAGATGCTGGGATGATCTCGAGGTAAGAAGTGTTTCTAATAGAATTCAAGGTTTAGTGTATTGAAGAGGGTCCTTTACCAGACCATAATTCAGCTGATAGTGGTTACTGTATTGTGAAGTATTGATGTCTTGGGATAATGTTTTAGCAAAGTCAGGGAAATAGAAGCAGTAGGAATCCAGCTCTGTGAGTCACTATCAGCATTTAATATTCATACCTGCATATTCTAGGAACAGGGACCATCATTCATTAAATTAGTTGCCCAAATGAAGCAGTTAATTGATGAGCTGTTAACTTAAGGATAACTGGAGCTCTTTTTGTCATCAGTGAAAAGGTATTGCTGGGGAAGAGCATTATGATCAGGATAATAATTTTAAAACATTCAGCAAGTATAGGATGAAAACAAGCTTCTGGGTTTTGTTCATCACTTTTTTCTCCTCTGGTTTACCTCCCTTCTGCTGCTTTTCACATCCTCCCACAAATAATATTTTCAGTCCTGTATTTGTACCAAATAATCTTGATGTTGTAGACTTACTACCAGGCATTTGCTATCAGATGCTGTACAATGAGTAGCCAAGGAAAATTTTAAGGGAGTAAAGACAGAGTTTACTTGCCTTACAGTGAATTAATCACTGACTTGTAGATATGCATCTCCTTTCCTTTTACCCATCCCTATGAAATCTTTGAATGGTCATTTAGCCTCCATCATGGGTAACAAATTTCTGGTAATACTATTAGGCAAAGTTCAGTATAATTTTTAAATCAGTTTTTACTGGATCTTTGGATAAAGCTGAACATAAATAATGAAAAGGAGAGATGTTTGGGATGATTGGACTATGTTGAACAAGAAACTTGTGAAGGACTGTAAAAAATATTAGAGTTCTGCAGTAATAGGTAAAAGCAACTTGCATTAAATTTACTGAGGTTTTAATGTAATTAAGTGATCTGTTTCATAGAAAATCATAACAAGGAAAATGGTAGACAAATGTTAGAGATTCCAATTTAAGTACTAAGGATAACATAGGAAACAAAATGCTGACACAAGTTTGCTGTACTTGTCTAGAGTCCAGCTGCGTGGAGTGATTTGGTAGGTTACTTAACAAGGGCTAGTGCACAGCATAATTATGTTAAAGGAAGCAGGGAAATAGAGAACACTGAGCAACTCTTTTGGGTGACAAAGTCCACCTTTATATTAAGTCCGAATTTGTACTGAGGTAGCACTATAAGGCAGTTTGTGACTCCTCTGGTTGAGACAGCCATGAGCACTGGGAGATTTATGTCCTGTGCTAACAGCCCCCTCACTGCCTTTCTCGTGGTATGGGCAAAGACAAAACCCCAGTATTGACACAGAGAACAGGCAAGTCTAGTGCTGATATCACAGATTAAAGTGGGAGGAGAGCAGAAACACAGGAACTGCTTGCCATGGGGACCAGGAAAGTAATACCAAGTCCTATCTTAAAGGCAGGAGACATGCTAGGACCCTGAGATGAATTTCTTCTGTCCAAATCTTGACAGGATATACCAGTTGAATAGAGTTCTGATCTGAGAGTTCAGAATCAGCCGATAAGAATGTGTGCAAGTTGGAAAAAACCCCAAAAATTTCGCAGAAAATCTTTTCTCTGAAACCTTGAGAAAGTTAAATGCCAAATGGCTATGTTAGAAGGCCAGTGGTGTTTTTTTTCCTTACACTGGGTTCTTCTGAAGGAGGAAGTCATTCTGTACTGTTCACAGTTATTGCAAATGTATAGATTTTGGGGGGTTATGTTCAGGATGTCCATATCCAAAGCTTAGAAGTAAAAGTGACGAATGTATAACTGAGAATTCTGTACTTCTGGTGAACAAAAACAGTACAAATACGTAACTTAGGTCCTGGAGTTGAATGCTGGTATGAAGACAATTGTCAGTGTTGGTGCTACGTCATTTTTAAATTTGTAAGTTAGGCAAATTGTATTGACTTAAGTATCATGTAATTACATTCCAGAAAAAATTTAAACATGGTGCATATTTGGATTGAGATTGATACTCAGTTTTCTGGCTGATTTGATTCTTCTCTACCCAGTTTGTTGCTCCTCATCAGTGAAAGGGCATCTGAAATAAGTTGAAGTATACTTAGGTACTCCTGTTTCTTCAGGATTTTAATTTCTGCCCTTAGTTCTGGGGTCATACTTTTGTTGATCAGACAGCATGATACCTGAATGCACTGGTGTGCTGTGGCTGCTGAGGAAACATCTGTACTGCTGGCACCTTTGCTGACAATTGCATTGATACTGTATGTACTGCAGCTTAGGTCCTGGAAGTGATCCCTCACTGGGGAAGAGGAGGATTGGCTCAGCTACTGCACTCCTTGCAGGTGGCCTCTACTGAATAATTTATCGTAAGGATTCAACACCCTTGGAAGCAGCAGCCAGTCGTCTTTCAACTTGTAATCTGTGTGCTTCCTTTCCAGTTTTTCTCCTATTAATTTTTTAATACTACTGTTTCGAAGAATAGAAAATGTCCAAATCACAAGAAACAAAACACATTGATTGTCAGTGTTACATGGAGAAGGAAAAACGGAATAAAATTTAATGTGTTGCATAGGGTCTTTTGCACTAACACCTTCCGTGAGCAATTCATTCCATAGTAGGTGTCCTTGTCTTATTTTTGAGGTGTGCCAAGATAAATATTTCAGGCAAAAAATTGATTTTTTTTACTTTTATGATTCTAACCTGCTTTTAAAAAGACAACCACACCCCCTTCCCCTCTGCCCAGCAACAGACAGCCCTACAAAACTGCAGATACAGTGTACGGTAAAAGAAAGTCCTTTCTGATCTTCCATAGCTGTGTATGCTTGACTTGACAGTCTTGTAAATAGCTCTCTAATCTAGAGAAAGTCTTGGGATTAACCTATACCAGAAAGAAAAAGGAACAATCAAACCTCTATGGAATAAAAGTATGTACTAAGGGAGTTAGTGCAGAATAAGTTACTGTGCTTTCAATTTTCACCTTTGCTTTTGTTGCACCAGCTTTCCTCTGCAGACAGGTTTAAGGGAAGGATAATTTTTTAAGGATGAAACTCAATTTTCAAAGGGGAATGGGATTTAACCGTACAACTGTCATTATAGTTTGTGAGCTGCATGTAAAGATGTTGAGAGTTTTATGGCTTACATTTTTAATGCAGCTGTGAATAAACGTCTTTTCTACATTCTGCTGCAACATAAGTTTTATATCATGTGGAACTAAGCTATTTTACCTTCTATTTAAGCATATTCCCAAGTATCATTTAAAATAATATTTTAAACCAGATCTTGTGACAAAATGTCAGTTAATTGCACTGTTGATTATAAGACTGTTTCTTCGAGCTACTTTCTGGAAAAGAGGACTACTTGTTATTGTAAAAATCTGTGGTTACCAGTCACGCCAAGTTTTCACCCCTATATTCATCCTTGTTTTCTCCAATAGAAAGGAGAGCCAAGCTGCAGTATCTTTTCTCCAGAAACCACAGAGCAGCTGACCTTTGAGATTCCTCTGAATGATTCTGGCTCTGCTGGACTTGGTGTGAGCTTGAAAGGCAACAAATCTCGGGAGACAGGAGCTGATCTTGGGATTTTCATCAAATCAGTTATTCATGGAGGTGCTGCTTTTAAGGTATGGAAGGAGCAAATCGGGAGGTGAATATGTTAGAATTCTGCCATTTCTATGTTGAGTGCTTAATCTCACTTGAGGAGCATTCTAGGTATGAATACGTTTGTCGCACATTCCTTTGAGTGAACTACAAATCTAACATTTGGTCCTGTGGTTTCTGGGGTTATGTGTGAAGCAACAGAGTTTGCCAAAGTGGAAGTGAATTGGTGCAAACCTTAGGGAACATATGGATGCTGCAAGAAATGGGGAAGGGGAAGAAGGATAAGGATGGGTAGGTGTGAGTCGAGACTGCCTTCCAGGCTCCCCACAGCCTACAGGAAAAGTTTGGCTCAGTGACAGAGAAGCTGATACCTATACTGTGCCTGTAAATAAAAAACTCTCATAATTTTCTTCTTTTTTATTCATAATATTTTTATCACTGTATTAAAAATGTGTCTTGGCCGAGCATGACATCAGTTGTGTAGAAGTTATCAGTTGTTCCTGGGGTGGATTGAATAGGTAATATTAAACTGGTAAATGACATCATTACGATTTGTTCTGTTCCTTCTAAACACTGTACAAAGACTGTTGTATATTTTATTATTAAAAAGTATTTGAGTTACTGTCTAATCTTTAGGAAATCTGTTGACTGCCTTTTTTTCCCCCAAATAAAACTTGGAAAAGGTAACTTCTCTGAATTGGAAACAAATTACTTAATCTTTTGGATCTGGTATGTTTAACACCTGTAGAGCCATAATGTAATTTTTGTCTTTTATCTCAGCAATTCCTTGCAGTTCTCTCTTGTGTAAAAATACCTTTTAATTCAACGTTATGTAAATTGCTCTACTGACATGAGCCTGCTGAGTAAGACAATTCACAACATTAAAACTTCAGTGATCATCTATTTACAGCAGCTAGTAAATAGCAATAATCAAGGTTTTAGGTTTCATGAGATTGTTTAATAGTTCCCTGCTTCTGTTATTACCTGTCCTAGTCTCACAGTTATTTCAAAGCTTAGATCTTCATCTGATTGGATTACACCAGAGTTGAGGTAACACACATTTGGCCAAATTAGGGGTGGATAAACTCAATTCATGTGCAGTATCTGCTGCTGGGTACAAATCATTTTACTGTGGAAATGAGGCTGCCCTCTTTGTTTTCCCAGCTCTGTGTCCATACCAGTTGCAGTGACGGTGCATTGCCATGGGTAAAACTCCTTGCTTTGAATAGCCAAGCTATGGAGCCATATTCCATATTAATGGGCTGGCTGCCTGATTTGTCACATTACAGACCCATATGTCACATCACAGACCCATAAGACAACCTTTCCTAGCTCTGTGTGTTTGCTACTCTGTATTCCCCTCTGGGACTCACTCCAGAGCAGTGAATTTTGGTTTGACATGTCCCCAGACTACTGAAGCAGGACTTCTGTGCTCACCCCTGAGTGAACAGGCACAGTTCGTCACCATGACTGGGAGATTATTTTGTCTTGTGATGACCTGTAGTCCTGTGACCTGTTCTCCATTCTACCTCATTATAACCCTTCCAGCAATTAGACCTGTGTTGCGGTAATGGATCTGAATGTAGGCTCCAGGGCACATGAGACAGTAGCTGAGGCTCTGGCTTCAACCAGAACTGTTCAGAGACTCTGTCCTGTGTGCAAGTGCCCAAAGAACGCAGTAATTTTGGCAATGTTTTAAGAGTTTCACAGTCTACTGTTGTATAAGGCATGGAGAATAGCTGTTTTGCTTCTGTCTAATGACCTTTACATAGAACACAACCTAATCAGTGGGTATTAACAATTAATAAAATTTCTTGTACCAAGTTAAAAAGTGTGCATATATTTGTACACAAATATATAAAGATGTCCTATTGTCATTATTTTAAATCTCTTCTTGGAGCAAGTTTTGAAATAAAAAGCCTTTCTTTCCAGCTGGTAGTTGTCCAGAGCATTTTCCCATGCTATTCAATGGTATTCTCAGAAATGGATTATTATGGATTAAGACATGTGCATTTGCTTTTCAGTGTGCAGTGTTTTCTTGGGAAACTGTCACAGGAGGAAATCTTAATGCTCACTGACATGAGAATTCTTTCACTATTTCTCACTAATGCATTTAGAATTTAAATTTTTTTTTGGTATTGGTGTATCATGCTAATATAACTGGGAACTTTATCCCCTTATCTATACAGTCACTGCTTGTCCTCAGAAGAAAAAATGTAATACATAGAATTTCAACACATTTGTTTCACTGATAAAGTAAATGCTCAATCCTTCTAATGCTGTATAAAGGTTTTGAGACATTAAATTTCTTTTACCCATGTGGGTTTTTTTAGGATGAAGGGTGGACTGTGAGGTGAAGACCATCTTTTTTGGTTACCATTACTTGTTATTGGCTTGAACTGAGGTCTTAAGAGAGGCATAATATTTTTAAGTATTTTGATATATTAACACATTAATCTAGCTCCAATGGCATTGCAAAGTTCAGTAAGGGTTATTTTAAAAACTGTAATGGAAAACTTCAGTATTTAATTCTATCTTTTATGATTTTTCTTTTGTCCCCACTAAAGGTTTTACAAAATGTCAGTGGATGTAGCATCATACATGCTACAGTAAGACCCAGTCCTCTTTAATGCTCTTCCTACAAAATCAAACAAAATAAAAATGCCTTAAAAGTTCCAGTGTATTCTAACCCTGTATCCTGCAGGAATAAAACCAGTTGCTTTTGCTGATTGAACTCTTATGTCCCTTCTTAAACTTCTTTTGTAATTTTGAAGTACCTATTTTTAACAGCCGAAGATAAAGTCACTGGAATACTTTATATTTGTACATATGCAGAGCTTTTCATGTGAAGAACACTAACATTCAACTGAGTTTAAATGCATCATCATTCCCCCTAACTTCGGGGATTTCAGCCTTGTTCTGCAATCCACTGCAGCTGAAATGAAACAGAGCCATTACATGAAGTAATGTAATACTTTCTGTGTGCATTTGTTCAAATCAAACATGATGTAGCTCAAATGTCCTTGGTCCTTCTGCGTGCGTTGCAATAAACACTGCTCGTTGTGTGCCGTGGATGGGGAGATTGGGTATTTCCAGTAACTGCCATTAGGGCGTTTCTGACAGAACCATCATTGGTGTGATAAGGGAAATAGCTTATTGCGCCTTGATTAAAAATGTAAATCCTTGAAGATAATGGCAGTGTATCTTCCTGCTCTGCTGTAAAAAATGGGAGTCCTGTGGATGACTGAGAAGAATATGGCAGCCATGTGGTGGTAGATTCTGTCCCTTGCTGTGAGTTGCCATAAAAAACACAGCATTTTTTGAATAAGTGAGGGAAGAATAACATCAGCCTCTATTAGAATAGCTCACTCGCAATTCCAGAGATGGCATTTGAAAACTGTTCTGCTGAAATGCCAAATGTTGTTTTCCTACTCAAAAGCCACAAAGAAACCTACCTCTCAGAGATGAAAGAAGAAACGTGTTAAAACAACATTTAGCTTGTTTTGAGCCAAGCAGATTTTCTTGCAGTTCAGGCTTCCAAACCAGGCCATAACACAAGGGATGTGAAAATCTGTGTTTGGAAACTGTTTAGACGTCAGGATTTTTTTTTCCTGGTCTCTAAAAAAGGCAAAAGGTTTTTCTGTGAAGTAACTTCTGCCTGTTGTGTGAAAACAGCATTCAGCTGTCTTACAGCCTGTCTTGTACAGGTGACTTAGCAAGTGTGGTTGATCAACAGTTATGAATGATGCACATCTTTTTTCTTCAATCACAATTAAGTGTTGAATTCAAGTTGAATTTTTCATTTAAATGCTGTACATAACAGAGTGGGAAGAAGGGAGGAGGCATCACAAGGAACCCTTTAAGAAGTAATGTAATTATAACATAAATAAATATAAAGTCTCATACAAAAGTACTACAAGGAAAATTAAGAGTTGGGCCAATACAGAGCCTTGTGAGGCTCAGTGATTCATTTAAAAATGCATGCTGTGTTCAAGATAGTTGCATACTTAACAGATGTAGGCATGACGAGATGCATTTGGCATTGTATTTGTATGTACTTTAGAAAGAAACTTTAACAGATATTTATACATGGTGGTTTTTAGCCAGAAAGGAGAAACAGTAATCCAAGAAACTGTAGGATCATAGGGGGAGGACATGAGGACCTGTAAAATTTTCAAAGTCTCACAGAAACTTACAAAAAAAAAAAAATTTTTTTTTTCCTTAAACTCCTGTTTCCATGAATAGCTCCATTCATTTCAGCAAATTTTGATTGAAAACAGAGGAATTACAACATGTGCAAATAATAAAAATTTCTGTTCAGCAGTGTTAACTCTTATCTCCCTAAACTTTAGCTTTTGTGATGCCATTATTTGTATATAGAGAAAGGGTGGGGTTAACTTACTGGCTTTGATTGTATGTACATCTAAGTTGGCATAAAATATTCCGCAGAGAGGTAGGTGAGGTTTAAGTATCTCTTCCAAAGGGTCTCTCTTTTTTCTATCCTCCATTCCCACACCTTCCCAAGAAGTTTTATTTCTTTTCATTTTCCTTCTCTGAGTGACTCATCTCCTAATTATTTCTTTCCCTCTTCTTGTCCATCCCAGTTTCTTTTGGATTTTGCTATATACTCTTCTTTTCCTGCAGCTTTGTGGTTATCTGTACCCTGCTGTAGTAATGATGATATGCAGTTCCAACAAAAATAGCATTTAATGAAGCTGGGTGTGGTCACAGCTACTGTAACTCACTCAAAAATGACTTAGACTTGGCAGCAATAGCAGAATAGTGAATTGAACGTCTTTCTTACAGAAAAAAAATAGAAATCAGAGAGTATATATATTTTGTATTGCTCAGATGCATGAAATATGTAAGCAGTTCAGATCAGTGCCTTATGTAGAGTTTGTGCTGAGTCTGTGAATGAATCAGGCTCAACCAAGCACTGTATTTCTGTGTGAGATCTTCCCTATTATTGTTTCTTCATTGCCTTGTATCAGATGTCTTTGGTTTCTTACTCCTTCTCTTGCTTGTTTGAGGTCTGCTGCCAGACTGGTAATTGTGAACTTCACACGCTTTAAAAGAAATTCCTGTGTCTCAATTAAATAGATCTTATTTTCTTATTAAAGAGAGAGGAGTCCATGGCACATTCTTTTATGAAAAGAAATAAATCACAGATCATAATGACAACAGCAATAGGACTCCTAAATCACAAAATAGCAGTGTCCACAAATTTATTACGCCTACAAATGTCAGTTAACCGTGGCAAATGAAGCTGAATTACTTTTTCAAAGCATAGGTTACTTCATATGGCTCAACCCTAATTTTGTTATTGGCAGCAGTTTTGGATGTTGTAAAATAGGGGCAGCATTAATCAGTGAGAACGCTTAAGATTTAGTGACAGTTCCATACTGAGGACACTGGCCCATGTGATGGCATAGAATTGTGACAAGATACACACCAATAAGATTGTAAGACAAAATTTTTGTGCTATTTCTTACCAGATCTCAATAGCAGGTTATAATGCATGAAAAATAGGTTGTAGTACCCCTTTGTGGTTGCAGTGTGGATACTCATAGTGTGGGCCCTTTAAACTAAAGAAAAGCTTCTTTTCCTTTTTTTGGGGGGAATGGGGTAGGTGGGTGAATGAGTTTTTTTGTGGTTTTTATTATTTTGGTTTTGCTTGTATGGTTTGGGGGTTTTTAAATTATTTAATTTTTTTAACTGATGCAAATAAACTACCAATGCAAGAAAAACAGCATTCTGTGCATGAATGTTTATGTTTGTATTTGCATTCTGAATTCTTTCCAAAAATGTAGTAAATAGGAGGAGAAAACCACCAATTACTGGATACAAAGTTATTTCTGGCACTGTCCAGTCTTTTATTTGTTGAGTTATAGGAGCAATGTCTGATTGTCTGCATCGTGCTTTCCCCTGTGTAGCACCTCCGCTCACTAGTTCTTGGGGTTTGTTTTTAATTGTTGTTGTTTGCTTGCAGGACGGTCGTTTGCGAGTGAACGATCAGCTGGTTGCCGTGAACGGGGAGTCGCTCCTGGGCAAGTCCAACCACGAGGCCATGGAAACCCTGCGGCGCTCCATGTCCATGGAGGGCAACATTCGTGGCAGGATCCAGCTGGTCGTGCTCCGCAGGCTGGAGCTGCACGCCGAGGTGAGGCAGGAAGCGCGTTTGTTAGATCAACGTCTTGCCAGTCCCTGCGGTTTTGCGCACAAGAGATGATGGCTAAAGTCCTGGTCGCAGTGACCTTCCCTGGCAGAGTTAATTCTCTCCTGAAGAGGGGACTCGCAGGATGTTTCTGATTGATATCTCCCAGTCTTGCTGTTCTTGTTGGGACTAGGCTAAAAGTTGCTTCTTACTTTGATCCAGCAAGTACTAGAACAAAAGAAAATACGATTTCTAAAAAGTTAATTTAGGATTAATATATTGATGTAGTTTTGACTATCTGCTACCTCCTCAAGGCAATTGTTGGGATACAGGCAACTTAAATTATTCTGATCTCATTTGTTGTTATAATCAGACACCTGAGTATCTTAGAGTGACTAGGATTTTACTTTACTCTTGCTTTTCCTTTTTCATTAGTACTTAATGTATTTTTTTGAGCGTGTTTTTTTGGACCTGTCTTGCCTTTTTATTAGTTTGGGGGGTTTTTTGGCCTTCAAGGAATTAAATATTTTACTTTTCCTGATCAGGTGAAGATTCCTTCAAAATGGGTTTCTGAGTTGATTAACATAAAATCTCTTTAAGGTAACAAAATAAGAAAAGAAAGACGTTTTTAACTATTATGTTTTCTAGACATCATATAAATGGATGTTTGCCAGTCACTTCTTATTTTGAAAAAATACTGGGTGTATGATCTCCCATGCTCCCTTTTTCATTTATTCATGTACACACATATACATACTCTTCTCATCTTTATGTAGATAATACACATGTATACTGTCTGCCTTTTCTACTCACCCCAGTTTTAATTCTAACCCTAGAGCAAATATTTTAAGCAGTTTTAAATACCTGTAGAGCTGTTTTAAGTGAAAGTACGTACAAGTGGATTTGGGGTGTAAAAGGTTATAATAAAACTCATTCTAGAATTCCAAGATATTTCAAGCTTCTTATTTAACGAGCATTACTGGAACATTTTAAAATATTACAAACAATCATGTTTGTGGGTGCATTTGCATAAAATTCCAGAGGGAGGAAGAGGATGCAGGTGTCTTGTAATTTAATTGACTCTTAAATATTTTTCTGATAATTTTCTATGTAATTTACTACCATCATTTATTGATTGAGAAATGGATTTAGAAATATATAATTTCCCAAATATTATGCTCTTACTTTGTTGGGAGGACACGTTGGAAAAGCCTCATGATGTCGGTTGTACCAGGAAAATATTAAAAGTATCCATTAGCAATTCTGGAATATGTTAGAGGAAAACACATCTTTGCTTTCCTTTTATATACGACAGAATCCTGTTGTAAGGAAGAATTCTGAAGTATATGTTATATTTATCGTGCATTTTTGAGATAAGATAGCTCACTTTCAAAGAAAGTTCAGTCTTGCAAGTTTTCTTTATAACTAAAACTACTTCTTTTTAAAAAGCTTCCAGTCAAACATCGAATTAACCTAGTAAAAGTATGAAGCTGCTTTTTATAGTTAAGTGTACAGTTTTGAATGTTATCCAGATGTATGAAGGAGGTAAATAGTCTTGACTCATGCCCTATGAAGAATGCATAACGAGGTCTTGATTGAATCAAATTCATTTTAGACAGAAATTAATTTTTATAGGGTAGTCTTTGCGTTCAATTGTAATTCCATTTGAGTCTGGAGACCGTAGCAGAAATGGGATGGTGCCCATTCTTTCCTTTCCCCAAAGCAGCTACCCAAGCACTGCATCTCAACTTGGCAGAAGGAGAATATGTTTAGAAATGCATTATTGCTTTTATTGGGCAGGACACTAATGGAGGTCTTCCATGACAGCTATGCTTTATAAGCTGAATACTTGAATTAGGTTGGTTACTGATCAGTTGTTGGGATATTGATTGTGTCATTTATCAAAGAACTGGAAAAGCAGTTTTGTTGTTCCTGTTAATTCAAGGCTCCTTATCCCACTGTGTCTCCACTGGATAGTTTGAAAAAGCAGTAAATGTGGACTTTACAACCTAAGGAAGCTTATGTAAATTAAAGACTCCAGTTTGAAGAGGAAACACAACTGTCGGTGCCTGTGTGGTGTGTGTGTTTCTGTATGGAGGTTGAAAATCACCTTTTCAAATGGCTGATTCTGCGCTGAGGAAAAGAGAATGTTACACGTGCTGTCTGTCCACTAAGCTTAGATTTGCAGCCCTATTGTCACCATGAGCATCCCAGCACTGATTTGTGTTCTGAGGTGCAATTTTTCCATTTTATTATGCTTATTTTCATTCTATTTATTCTACCACTATTTTATTACGATTTTATTTTTATTAAGTGACATTATTTTATTTTTATTATTAAGCTTGAAGAACAGGTTGCAAGGAGGTGTAACATGCTGTCCTTCCTTATGTCTTGGTTTGCAGGCAATCGCTTGCCAATACATCAAATCTCTTGCATCATTTTAAGAATAAATTACATGGGTTAGATACATGCATTTCTTCTGTAGATGTGACTATGGATTTTTAAAAAATGTATATTTAGTATAGCATTTGTTGACATAATGAATATGCGGTTTAAAAATAGAAGCCAGTTGGATCCTGCTTCCAGAAAAACAAATATAAAATCACAGAAAATATAAAGGTTGCTTTGAAAGCTAGCCATAATATTTCCCGTGTGGCTTTTTGGTTTTCCCTGGGTAATGACTACAGAAATGTCTTTCTGGGTCTGTCCCAGTTTTAGAAACTGTGATTTTTACTTTTTTTTTTTCCCAACTTTTTTCCTTTGAGCAACTGCTCAGGAGAATAAATTAGGCACTATGGCATGTATGGGGCGGGGGTGTAGGAAATGTCTCAAAAGAAAAGCTGACTAGAGGTTTGACAGGAGTTTGTTTAGCTGCTAGCCAGAAGACCTGCGTTTGGGAGTTTGGTGTAACTCCTTACTTGCAAAACTGTTCTAGTGTGCGATCATCAGAACATATGCACTCAGTCTCAGGGAGAAGGGAACCAGCTGGCTGGCAGAAAAATACCATTGGCATTGCCCGTGTTCTTGTGTTGACAATGTCACAAGCTGCCCTCCCAGATGGAGAATTTGAATGAAGCCAGTTGTGGGTCATAAAAAAAAAAATCTTCATTTTTGTACATCATTCTTAGTGGTTGTTATTGCTTGGATGTTGTTCTTACTGGATGGTCAGCAAAACCAGATGGCAATTTTGAAGAGCTCTCTCAAGTTTCTCATTTGAGAGGAGGCAATATACAGTGAACACATTATATCACGCTGTGTCCATGCACTGTCTGCAGTGATGGATGCTCTTCTATGTTGTTGGATATGTAAATTTTGTGTTGCAATGTGTGGTTCTGTTTTTCCCTTAGGAACGCTCAGACCAGGGAGTCTTTCAAAAATCCGCCTTTGACAGGAGTCACAACTTCACAGCTGCTTCCCGACGCAATGATACCATTCTCCAGCAATTTGTAACGTGCAGTCCTCAGGAGGGAATAAAAGGTAGTCTCTACATATCCTTCTCTCTGCTGAGACAGAGAGTGCTTTGTGGTTTTGTTTCCTGAAATCCACAGCCACCGAAAGCAGTTAATTAGAGTAAGTGCACGCTATGTTACTTTGAGGCTTGAAGATCCAGCGAGGGTGGGAGAGCTGACTCAGAAGTTGTGAATGAGATTCCTGGCACAAATTCCAGTTTAAGTAACAGTTTCTAGCTCACTGCCCCAACACGTAAGGCTGGATAAAAAACAAATGATGAGTGCAAAATATATGTTGTCAAAATGTTTATTTTCTATATATCTTTAATGAGCGCAATGATTTTTATGTTTAATTTCTAGATTATGTCCTAGGTTATTATAAGCTTAATTAATATATACTAAAACATGATGTTTGAAAAGTGCACTTGCTTATTTTAGACTTTAAGGTAGAATTTGTTCAAAGGTTAGAAACATTCCCCTAATTTACAAACTGGAATTATATTAATGAACTCATTAAAAAGAATTAGGTAATGGTGTAAATTGTGCAAAGAAAACCTACATGTTGCGAGCATATGGAAGCATACAAGTAAGAGCATTTAAGGCCACTTCTTTTCCTGTCTTTTTTAATTTCTGATGGCAAACTGTACTATCTATCCAATGTGCTCCTGACTCAGCAAGGTACTAGTTATTTGAAAAGTTTAAGTATTTGAGATGGTCTTGACCCCTTATCCTTTTAAGTGTGCTCTCATTCTTCAAGCCAAGCACATAGCTAAATACCTTTCAGTAGGAAAAGAAGATTTTCTTTGATGTAGCTGAATTATGCATGATTCTTCCCACTTTACTAGACAACTGTGGAATCAGGGTAGCCTGCAAAAAGTAATTTCATAGGCTGATATGATGACTGTGTGGGGTACTTTTAATCAAAACCAAAGAGCCCTTATCTGTAAAATTCAAGAGAAACTCCCATAGAATTTAGGGATAACTTATTTGTGTTGACTTCAATATTTTGACAGTGTGCCTCCAGGCAAAGTATTAGGTATAGTCTGAAGCATTGTAAATAATCAAAGATCAGATCCTTTTGGTTAGATTCTACCTTATGTTTCTCTTGTATGGAATTTACGCTCATTCTGTAAGAAAAGGGTCCAATCCTTGGAGCTAGCCTACCCTGTAGTCTTAGGCATTACCAAAGAAATATCAGAAAGCAGCAAATACCTTTAAATGCTTCCTTAAAAACCATAAAAGCAAATGCTCTGAAGCCGTTGATGCAGATGAATGACAACTGCTAACCTGTCACTTAAATTTGAAACAAAGTATGTGGAAGAGTTGTACTTTCAGATAATGATTCTTAAACTGCGATCCAAAAATCAGAGTGGCTGGTTTTCACCTCAGTCATAAAATTATTTTAAATAGGAATCTTTTTAATTAAAGAATTTCGGTAAGATGGCATTATAGCAAAAAAAAGTGCTGGCCTCAGAAGGGAATGTGTTGGATGCGAAAGGAAGCTTTGGAGTGCTGCTGGCACAGGGAGGGTTTGGCGTGGCTGGGTTTTCACAGCTGTGGCCTGGGAAGTGATTGGAATTGGGGTCAGTGGACAAGAGATGACAAAGATGTTGCTACCACTTACTCAAGATACCACTGTATTGCGATTTGTGTTGAAGATTTGGCATTTGATGAGTAAAATTTCAGTGATCTTAATGGAAAACTGCACAGGCACCTGCAGCAGAAGGGCTGTGTGATGGCTCTGATAAGAAATTGTTTTAGTGAAAGACAATTCAGCCTTACACTAGTGTCACACATTGTAGAAATATTTTTCTTATTTTGAAATCATAGTATTAATTATTATTGAGCTAATACTCATTCTGCTCTCCATTTGAGCCTGACACCTATTTCTTCCCATCACTGGTTTAAATTTTGTTTTGCATTGATTCTTAAAAAGTTTTGTCCTCAGTGTTTCAAGGCATGTGTAAGGGTGGAACACTTCGCATGTGCACAACCCTCTTTTATCTCAGCTATGAACATCAGGTCATGTGTCTGTTTAAGGACATGAGTCACAGGCCTAGTGAGCTGCTTGTGTCAGGCAGGAACAGATCCTTATGCATGCTCAGTGTCCACATCTTGAACGTACAAGTGCAGTCAGTACATTTTTGCAAAGAATAATAAAACACAGAAGAAATTTTTAACATAATATGGCATCTGATGTAAGAATTTAATGTAGGAGCTGTATTATGTTCAATAAAATATCACTTTCTTAATTAATGTTTTCTAGTAAGTTATTTCCAGTACCATTCACTGCTCCTACCAATAAAATTCTTATAAAAGCTCAGCGAAAATACACTGAAGCTTGGCCTGCTAATATTGCTGTATGTTTTAAGAGTCTTTTTATTATACATGAGCAAGAAAAACTAATGTCTGGGGAAAAGCGCTTATAGCCAAAACATTAAATTTTGTCTTGCCTGTGGATATTTAAATAAAGGGGGAGGAATAGTGATCTAGTACTGAAATGCCAATGTTTGTTCTATTTTTGCATGAATAACACTTGCTGCCTTCAGGTCCTCACTTCTTTTGCTGCCAAGCTGTTGCACGGTGTTTTTTAGAACAATCTCTTTGAGAATTGATACTTTAGTGCCAGCAGCTTTACATTTCTGGTGTTGAAAGATTACTGGAATGTGTTTCATTAGAGGTTCTGATATATTTCTTATAACCCTATATTATAAATAGTTATAGGGAAAATGCTGTCATCTCTCTTTTAAGTATTAAAATAATCAAACTTTCTCTACTACCAGAGACTGCTGAATCCTCATGGTTGTACAAGCACCTCTGTTTTCATACAATGGTGCTAACATCAAGACAGAAAATTAAGAAGTGAACTTTTTAATTATTTAGATCTTCCTTGTAAATGCTGCATGTGTCTTATAGACAAACTCAATTTTTACTCTGCCTGAGTTACTCTTTTTTACTCTCTTAGTCAGTTTAATATCTGAAAATTCAATACATTTTCTTCAGTGCTTAGATTTATCTGGATCTGTTAAGGTCATTTCCTCAGGTCTTGACCATGGAGCCAGTGACTGCCCCTTAGGTTAAATTCTCTCATGCTCTGGCTCCTGCTCCCATTTTACTGGGAGTTGTTATCCCTTGTGACCATTTCTGATTCACTGAGGAAGTCTGACGTTTTTCTGTGTGTACCCTTTTGTTACTGTAAGAAAAATACCAGTGGTAACCCATGATCAAACAGCCTTGGTGAAATGATGTACCAACTGGATCTACGTTAGTATAACTACATGATATGCTCAATCACTTGCCATGGTTATAGGAGTCTGCTCAGAAAGGCTAACTACAGTGTAAGTGTGGTGTAGTTCTATATTTTTTCGTTTGTTGGGTTTTTTGTGGGTTTGGGGTTTTTTTTTAAGTTTTTTTCCCTTTTTCAGTGGGTTTTTTTTTCTTTTTTGCGGGGAGAGAGAGGTTAATTTTTTTTCCATCAGGCATCTCTTTCCTACTTTTGATAATCAGTGGTTTAGGGACTTACTAATTCAAAGGTTCTGTCAGGACTGTTGTGCCATGGATAGATCTCTAACTTTTGGTACATTTCTTAATCTTTTCTTAAAATTTTGTTTCCAAAGTATCTTCATGGCAGTGACTTCTCTGAAAAATACTACTTTGTGTTTGTTCTAAGTGTGCTACTTGATAGTTAAACTGATTGCCTTCTTGTTACTGTGCATGAGACAGTGAGAGCTTCCTTTTTACCTTATGCATAGCTTCTGCAATTTCATAGACTCCTCTTGTATCTCATTTTATTGCTTCTTTCTCTGAACTAAAGAATCCTAATCTGTGGTCCTTGTAGGAGTGTTCATACCTGTTTCCAACTATCCTTGCTACCTTTTCAATGTGCTTCTGAATTATATTAACTTCATTTTTCAGATAGGAAGAATGAAACCTTAGACACTATTTAAAAATTAGGCACACCGTTAACTGTTGAGTTCTAGTTGGAGTGTTTGGACTTTTTTGCACTTGTAAATTACTTCCTCCCTTTGACTTCAGTAAGCATATATTGAAAGAGCAATCCAGTGCACATCTTGTGTACTGTTCCAAAACCATAAGAGCCTTTGTGTAAGTTTCAGGAGTTTTCCCCACTTCCATGTGCAACACTTTGCAGTCTCTGACAGGGAATTTCACCTGCACCTCTTACTAATGTCCTGCAGTCTTTTTGCAGAACTTCATAGTCTCCTTCCTTTTGGTAGTTACATTTGGTATCCCATTGAACAGTATGAGTTCCTCTTTTGTTCTTTTTCCTGTGAGAACTTGCCTTTTACTTCTCGTTTGTTTCCTGTTCTTATAGTCAAACCTGGAAGAATGGGGATCACAGTGCAAGAAGGTCGTGTGTATATGTAAGGTAGCATACCTGTATTTTACGTCAAACTTGCAATCATTTTTTAAGGTCTCATTAAAACTTTCCTCCTCATCTGCTTATCCTCACTTACTTTTGATGATGCTCACACTTTTCCTGAGATACAGGGTTTGAGCTGTTTTTCTTGTTCTCATCTTTAGAAGGCTGTCCAGCCAATAGGAATTTTGTAGTATTCTTGAGATAATAGTATGGATTCATGGGGGTTGATTTTTGTTTGGTTTTTGGGGAGAGTTTTTTGTTGGAATTTTTTTCCCCAATATTTTTTTGTTTGTTATATGAATGCTCTTATCAAGTAACTATAATCTATTGCTTTCTCCTTTGATCCCTCCTTGCCAACCTCCTTTTTCTCTCAGGTTAGGTTAGTGCTTTTAGATAGGATTGTACAAAAAGACTGCCAAATTTCCATGCAACAGAATAGGTCACATTAAAGTGTGGCATGTCATACTGTTAGGTTGCTTACCTGCCATTGCAACCCGAGGAAGTGTCCATGTTTCCTATTAAGTTTCAGAGGGTTGAAGACATTACCGACATTGAAAAGTGCAGGGACTTCTTCTAAGATGATACCTTTGGGTTGAGAAGTGAATTTACAGGACAGTAATGAACTGGCCTACAGTGAACACAGCAGTCTTACTAAATATTAAAGGTATTTAAGTGTTATTGCTTAGCAAATGGTTTGAGTCGTTCATATTTGTCTTTATGAAAAGTAACTTTTCAGTGGTAGCTGGATGCTGTTTGTAAAGGTAAAGAAGGAGTTACAGTAATGCTAGGAAAGTGAAAACTAATTAAGAAATGCATCTTTGTTGTCTTGCTATAGGATAACAGAAATTTTTCTTCTGAGCTCTTTGTTGAGAATGTGGTTTTCTGTACATGAAGGGTGATAAATGCTCCCCATCAAAGGGACTGAAATCTTGAACCTACAATCAGTTTGAATGCAGCTATGGAGAAGTTAAAAATGGAGTAAAGCACTCTACTCAAATGGAGTAAAGCAATTTGTGCCTTGCACTCAACTTTACTATAAGTACAAAGTTTCCCTATATTTACCTTTAATTATATGTATGCAAATCTGAAAATCAGCTCTTCAGGAAAATCCCAAGGGGCGTATTTTCTGCTTGGTGTGATTTTAATTCTAGTTTAGTTAGTTTAGGGATTTGAATAATTTGTGATTTACTTCAGCATTGCTTGAGGCCTTCCAGTCATCAGTCAGTGAACTGGTGTAATGTAGTTGTTTCTGCAGGTCATTTAACCGTTTTCTAAATATTGTTTCAGAGTTTCCAGTTTCTGATCGTGGCAATGGTGAAAATGAAACTCCTCCACCTCTCCCACCACATCCTAGTGAGGATCTGCTGAATGAGGATTATAATCACAGGTCGGAATTCAGCTCTTCTTAATAGTTGCAGCACTAATTGCTCAGTAGTGGTTGTTGTGATAATAGTTCTAATTGATTATAAAACCACTTTTTTTTTTTTTTTTTAATTTGTACCGCTTTCTTCAGTCACCTGGAAGGTCTTTTAACATAAGCTGTGAAGGTTATTTTAGCATTTAGGGTGTTGTTCATTTCAGTTGTACATAAGCTGCAGTTTGCCTGCTATCCATGATAGTGATACCTGTCTCGTGTTAAGTGAAACAAAAAAAAATCCCAAAGCATAATCCCAATTAAAAAAAAGTTAATTTAAAATTGTACTGTGGGTGCAATGTGTAAATGCAGTGTGAAATCTCTTAAAGCTTTACAAGTCCAAACCAAACACAGTTTGTAAGAAACTGAATCTCCTTATGTCACTCAGAGATATTCTTGAGATTACAAAATGAATTTTCAGTAAGTCTGAACAATTGAGATGTGTAGGAGAAAAATTAATGAACATGTTACCAGTTGTAAAGGTATTGGGTTGATTTTTCAGATACTTTTTCAAAGCCTGACATGCTTGATAGCAGCTATAAGCTTCAATTTCCTTAGTAAATACAGACATTTGGAGGTGCAGGAAAAAGTGTAAACATGCTGAAGTTCACAATGGCTCATACTCTCTCTGTCTCGAGTAGTACAGGATTCAAATCAAAGGCATAATTTCAACCTCTCCTGATGATGAGGAATGCAACCAATCCTGATGATGATGCTGGAATGCAACATTGAACATTGCTTCCTTATTTGCTAGGCGTTCAATTTTGATGGTCATGCATCTATTACAATGATATTAAGAAAGAATGCATTTCAGCTAAAAATTTATCCGTGTGTCTGTCCTTGTGTGCTTGAGTGTGAGTGAAAACTACCATTAAATGATCGGTTGCGTACGGTGTCAAAGGGAAGATATATTTTGTTATGGGTACCTTGAATGCTTCATACAAGACTTTTATAACTATTTTCCTTTAACTACCATAGAGTAATTACACTAGAATGATTTTGTTATTTCTGGTCTCCCAGGCAGGTATGCATGACATGATAAACAAGCCTACACAGATCAATGCAATTCAGCATTACATTCTCAACTGCTGTTGTTTTTTAGAATCTGTTCCTAATTTTTCCATCAAGCTAGGAGAAACACATTCTCCTAAATGCTAATGATGTATTAAAATGATGATGAATTTACAGGCCCTTTGTCTCACCCTGACTTTTCCAGTGTTGTATTGTTTTTCCACTTAGAACTTAAGTTCTCTTGAAATTGAATTGCTGTATCAAGTCACACTGATTTCACTGAAATTGCATTTCAACAAAATGCGTAGGAAAATACTTAGGAAAGTATTTTGACACTGTAAAACTAAACCTTTTGAACAATTTGGAAGTAAATATTTTTGGTTTTCTAAGTCCTTTTTTGTCTATGACTACTTAAAAGAATAATAATTTCTGTTTCTAATCAAAGAGACACATAAGATTTCCGATTGCATTGAGGTGTTGCATTTTGAGATAAAAGTTACCTGGAGTTTCACTCAGGTGCAATTTTGAAATGTTTAAAAAGTTGCCTTAAAGTAAAAGAATGAAAAAAAAAACCAAACCAAAATAAAAATCAAAGCAACCAAACACAATACCCTGGAATTCTTCAGTCATAGCATGCTCCCTATGACCTCCATCCTCTGCATAAGTGGTGCAAGGCTATAAAATAATTTTATATTACCAGATGAAGTAGAATTGATCCAGGTACATTGCCACTATTTCTCCAACATTCTGTAGAATGTTATTTGGAAATGCAGTAGTTAGATAGAACTAGCAAAATGAAAAGAAAGTTATTACTAATCATTTACCTTTATATTTCCATCTGTGATGAGAAAACAGGTAACTGAAGGCATTAAGTCTCAGAAAAGGAAGCTGAGGATCAATATCTGATTTAAAAAATGCATGCTGTAAGCAGCTGGAGGAAGAAACACGTATATTTGTGCATTCTCTAATTAGTTCACTTGTGGTTTGAACTGGTACCTTAATATTTTACATAACTTTTTTTTTCTCCCTACAGCCCTGTCATAAATTCAGGAGTGCATTTAACAGATCAGCACATCAACTTCAGATCTTTGACACCAGCCAAGCAGTCTGAATCAATTAATCTGAAAGCCTCAAAAAGCATGGATCTGGGTAAGAAGGGCCGGCATGACACATAGGTCAGCTTTTTACCCTTAGCCCATCTGCACCATCTCTGTTTCTTGCTTTTGTTTCTTTGACACTAACATCAGGGCATAAGTTCTGCAGAGGAGCTACAGTGGTGGGAACAATGGTCAGCCTCCTCTAGCAGCTATTTGCAAATACCCTTTTTATTGGAGAAGGTTTGTCAGTTTTTTGTTTGGTTTTGTTTGGTTGGATTTTTGGGTTTTGGGGATTTTTTTTTTTTGTAAAGGCCCATTGTATTGAAATCCTAGCAGAGGAAAAAGGGGAATGATGGAAAAATGAGCAGAAAGATTTGCTGTACAAATTTTGTATGTCTAAAATATAAGGCAAAACCAGCAATCACGAAAGTAATTTTTTTTATGGAATATAAATGGTTGTAAAACTACACTGGACAAAGGCTAACATTCCTAACACAAGTTGTTTATTTCTTCATTGACAATGACTAACACAGGAAATTGAAGTGTTGCAGTAGATCTTTATAAATGCTTGAAGAGTCTAAGGTTATGGTTCTCTACCCATCAGTGCTGTGCAGGGGGGTGAAGTAGAAAGTGAAACTCTCTTTCAGTACTGGGAAAGATTTGCAGGTGGAAGGTTGAAGGGTGATTGCAGCTGAAAACCAAGCCATGTTAATGAGGTTTCAAGAAAGCTTGTTAAGTCTCAAAGAAAATCAAATAAGGTTTTCTTTTTCCTTTTAATTCTTCTTGGCCATACTCAGTCTTTATTGTTGTTTGTTTGGGTTTTTTTTCGAATTCCAGTGTTGATGGGGAAACTTTCAGGACTACCATTAGGATGGCTTTAATAATAGATTTGTGTGCTTTGTTGGATCAGATTTGGTACACCATTAATAGAAAGTGATTCATTTCACATGTAGTTTCAAGGTAGCTTTCTGTTACCTTGCAGGTTTTTTTCCCCATGAAATGTTCCAGACTGGTCTTGGGTTTTGTATTGTTGATTTTTATTGTCATCTTAACAGGATATTTTGATGTAGCATTAAATGTGTGTACTCCTCTAATGACATGTAAGGAAAGCCAGACAGTTATTAATGCATGAAATGCATAAGAATGGATATGAATTAATTGAAGAAAGGTCTTAAAGCAGAATTACAACACCACTGCATGACCAGGCGAAATAGGTCAATTTGCTCTGCTGTTCCACTGTTTTCATGAAGAGTAGTGGATTAGATTTTTTTTAAAGAATGAAAGTGCTCCTCAAAAATGATTGAGTTTACAGACTTGAGTCAAAACATATATTGTATGTAGTCTACTGGAAAAATGAATGTTCAACTTTACTGAGCCTTCTTTTAGAAGAGTTTGCTTCTAGCTCCCACAGAAGTCCTAGGAAAGAGTGCTTACGAGCACCAGTGTAAAATTAGGCAATGGGAGCAGGTGTGAGAGCAAATTCAGAACTACCAGGTAACTCATACTTCAAACTCTATACACAGTCTGCTCTTGACCCCCAGAAGCAATCCTTTGAGAATATATACATGAGTCACTAAATCGTGATGACTAAAACCTAAAATAAAATTGGATGCAAAAATAAAACAAAAATTGGATCCAAAAGTATATTTTAGAGTGTTCAAAAGTTGTTGCCTGTAGAAGGTAGCTGTTGAAAATTCCCCTTGTGTTATAAAAGTAAAAAATAAAGAGGGTAGTAACCAGTCTGATTGGATATGTGAAGGTAAATCTACTTGAGACACTCATGTAAGGAACTGGAGGGACTGTGAAAGGTCTGCACCATTTTGTTTTATAAATAACAATAGACAAAGTAAAACTCTTGCACATAGCTTGGCAAATAATGAAACTGAGGAAGATGAAAGCTGGGACCTTTTACAGTCATTTTCTAGCAAGCAGTGAAGTACCATGTTTGGCTTAACAGTGTTTGAAAGACTTTAGGCAAAAGCTACTGTCTGAAAGAGGAAACAGAACAGAAACATCAAAATCTCAAGTGAAGTCACTGCAATATAAAGTGCTTCAAATACAATAAAATCCCAATAGTTTTGTTTAAAAATGTACTTCCAAATAGAGGATTCATATTATACATGTTCCAGGATTGATTTTTTGGGAAAGCAAACTTATTTCTTAGGAGTTTTTTGGTTTGCTTCTTGCTTAACTGCAGCTAGGACCAACAGTAACTTCTCACCCCAACATGCAGCTGTGTAGCCATTACTGATTTCAGTACACTGGCTGAAAAGAAAAGGAAAGAGGGAAGTCATCTTCCAGCAAATTTGGTAACAGAGGGGAAATGTCCTTTCTCTGAAAAGTTCTAGGCCCTATTTTTCCAGTACTTACGACATACTGTCCCCTTACTACTTTTCTTTTGTTCTCAAGTTCTGCCAGTCCCCTCAAAAATAAATCTGACAGGATGAACAGAAAAAAAAAAGGAGTCCCAGAGGAGAGCTCAGAGACCTCAGAACACATGATTTAGATGCAGTTTTTCCTTTTAAGCCAAGTCACCTCTGAATCATGTGTCTAGACAGATTTTTGAAATCACCCAGAGATTGGGTCTATAGACCCAGAATGACAATCACAAATTCAGCAGACAACAGAATTGATCTAATACTGGGCATAAATGTGAAATCTGTACTGCTACTCACTTAGGAAACATTGTACTTCACCTTGAAATGTGTATAATGCACCCATTGCCTAATTACAAGTTAACAAATGCCAGGATTGCTTAATGACATCGCCATCCAAAGGATCATCGAAGGTGGGTAACATTTTAAATAGAAGAAAATCCAGCTATGGATTGTGAACCTTATGATAAATTCAATAATTAAATTAAATCAGGGAGCTAGTGAAATGATATAGTAAGGGTCTTCCTGGCTTTGATGAGGCTGATGTATATACAAGAAGCAAATCTGTTAAGTAAAGACTATTTTATAATTACCCAGGTTCACTGATGTTTATCTTTTCAGTTTTATATATATTTAGGTCCAGAAACCTTTGAGTGCTTAATCTGCTTTCTAGTCATACCTATTTACAGAATAATAATTGCTGTAAATTAATGTCCCCAGTGAATAATATGAGGTAATGAGGATGAGTGATGAAAAAGTGTTCAGTACTGCTACCATTGTGCATCCATTTGTTGTTGTCACTCTCCAGAGCAAACTCTGCAGTGAAAGGAACTTGGCACATCCAGCTGTAGGTTACTTGCCAGTGGGGCAGCTGGAGTTTAGTTTGTTGACACTTGGTACATGTCGGGACTGTTGGCTGGGCAGCCGGATAGGAGCAGAGGGTATGAACCACTGCCCCCTTCTTGTTTAGGCTGTCATGCCGTGAGTCCTATGGACTGACACAAGTCTTAACTGCCAAATTCACAGACAGCATAGACCCAAAAGTAGTGTTGCCTGAAGTGGGTGTATTTCAAGAACTCAGTTTCTTTCCAGATGAATTAGTTTTTGCTTGAACCTACTTTAAAAATAAAATAAAAATCAGTGGCATATGTTATTGAGCTACTGTTGTAGAAATTAAAAAAATATAAAAAAAGCACATGTAGTGGTAATGATAATTTTTTGGTTTTTTGGTTTTGCAGATATGAGCAGAACTTGCCTCATCTGTACAGATGTCTTTGTGCAGAGTGTATGGGGGCAGGGTGACTGGTTCCCTGTTTTAGCATCCATCATTTCCACAGAGATCAAATGCTTCTCAAAATTTACAGCTTCATTCAGAGTAATAGGCTACAGATTAGTTCCATGTCAGCTATAAGTCTTAATGTTCTTCCCTGCTGCTATGTTGAGATAATGACAGCACTTTCTGGATCACTGGCAGAGTTCATATCCTGTATCTTATGGTGGATATTTCTTTGCCTTGCCTACTTTTATTTTGAACTGGTGGAGATAAAAAGAGCACAGCCCCCTGTTTTCTTCTGCTGATCCTGGCACCTGACATGCCTCTCAGTTGCATATTTTTTTTTGTTCTTCAGCCATGGTCATCCATATGTTAGCAAAGCAAAGATCCCCCTTATAACTGTGACTTCAAGAATCTATGCAGGGCCAAACAAAGTCTGACTTTGTATTGAACAGTTGCACTGCATGTGAAGCTTGGACTTCTGCTTAGAGCATAGTGTTAAAAATTAGGAAAAGAAAATAAAAAGTGATGGAAATAAATGCTGTGTTTCCCCTTCATACTGAACTGACTTTTTTTGGAACTTAATAGCAGATTGAAAATTAAATAGGTCATTGGAAGGATATTTACCCTCTCCTTTAACAACCTTCTATACACACACATTTCCCCTTACATTACCACAGTTCTCTAGAGAATTTCTGTATAATATTTTGTCAGAATCCAGTTTCAATAGTATTTTTTATTTTAACTGTATTGAAAAGGTAATTTTTGTAATGTTAATGTGAAATTGTTTTTTAATGTTGCATTAGAAAGTGTAAATCAGTGTGCTCTATGAAAATGAAAGGAAAGAAGGTGTCTTATTATCTATCTCCAACACCCTTACTTTCCATAAATCTTCATGCACAGGAGTGATTTAGGCTGTGCATAAATGTACTGTAAAAACTACAGCCATGGGAATAGTGTGCAAACACATGAAAGTGTGGCTTGTTTTAACCTGAAGCAACATGAAATTGAATCATACGAATATATAGCCATTTTGTTGCGTATCAATTCAGGCGAAGAACTGTGTAGATTTTTATTAGAGGATGTTGGTATAATAACCCATGACCACTATCCCAAGGTGCTGCTTAATTCCCTCTTCTTCTCCCCATCAAAGGCAAAACCCCATAAATTTTAACTGATTAAGCTCTATAGCCTGAAGAAATGGGTATATCCTTTACTTGATTTGAAATGAGAGTGAAATATTGTTTGCTGAAACATCATTAGACATACTTGGAGTCCCTTAACCTTGGGGCATATTTATTAAAATATCAGGCAACTTACTTATTTAGGAATAATTAGCAAGTTAAGGTGTAAGGTGTAAGGTGTGGAATATTCTGCAAGGAAGCCAGTATTTAACTAAATGCTAATTTCTTTGTTAGTGAAGGGATGCATTTAATTACAGTTCATGGTTCTAAAATGCCTCAAAACAAACGGAAACCCATGTCCTATATCCAGAAGGATATGGAAAATGCAATCAGGATGCTATTAGCTGCTTCATGGTTTGCTCTGAAGCAGATTATTGTTACTCTGAGTGTAATTTCTGTAAACTGGAATGAATATCCCAAAACATAGGCAAATGAGGACCAGACAGAGCTAATGAAGATCAGTCTTTCAAGCAATGTTTGGATTCAGATACAATTAAAAGAATACATTTGGGAGGTCCCTAGTGAGAGTTATGGTATTAGTGGCACAAAAAGTAGTTTGGTATTTTAAAGTCTTTGTTTCATTAACCATGTTGTATGTATGGAATACATTTATTTTTTTGCTTTGACTTGAAACCAATTACAGAACTGCACTTAGGAACTAGTTAGGTTTGTTAGAGCATTAATGAGGAACTGGAGAAGACAGATCAGAATTCTAAGAGTCTTTTCAAGGTTACTGGCTTACAACAGTAATTCAAAAATCATCTTTGGAAGAGAAAGACTTCTCAAAAACAAAAATGTTATGGGTTAAAGAAAACCTATATCGCTTGTGGCTGTGATTACCTTTGGTATCAAGGACCAAAAGAGATTTTAACATTATTCTAACTTATGTCATGAATAGCTTTCTAATACTGTCAGATTAGATGTGTACTTTCTGAGGCTCTCTGCAGAATCAATTTTTATAAATGAACACAATGCCATTTTAATAGTTTAAATTACTTTCAAATTTCTGTTTGTAATATCTGTAAGTCAGGAATGAAAAAAAATCGTTTCTTAAGTGATAGGGACACTGTTAACTGAATTGAAATGAGACTGAAATAAGGGTTTTTCTGTATGAAAAGACAGGCTTTTAACAAGGCTAGTTTTGTTACTCAGTTTTATACCAAATCTGCAGTTGAGGGGACAGTGAGCTGTGGTGTAAAGGCAGAAGTGGGCAAAAGAGCATATCAACTGGTTTTGTAGAAATCCTCTGGGACTCAAGGAAGTTTGTTGTGGAGCAGATTGAGATCATCGTGCAAGTTGCGTTGGTGACACAGCTGAGAACATGGTAACACATGCTTGAGGTGGTATTTTTTTAGGCTTCTTTAGTGTTAAGTTTGAGTGGATCTGTTAATGCAGTTAGATTAATAAAGTGTTGGGGGAGAAAATAGCACTTAAGTTAATGTATAGCTACTATAATAAAGAAAGTAAAGATGATAATGAAGTAACTTTTGAGAACACTGGTATAAACACGTTGTCTAAACTTTGTCTTAAATCTGGTCCTTATCAATATTTTCAATCAGTGAATGACAGATTACATTAGGAACTTGTAGCTTAACCCTAGGAATTTGGAAGAAGTGTTAATGACATGCAGAAGACATGCAGTGGGGGAGTTCTAGCCTAGTATGGTTTCTCTGGAACAGAGGTGAGAGAGGATTAGAAAAGACAACAAAAGTGTAAAAGAAGCCGTGATGGCCTCAATTAACAGTGTAACCTTCAAGAAGGAGTAGTTATGGCACTACAAGAAAGTGAATAAATTTGTATCATGCCTGCTGGGAAATTGTAAAACAACGTTTTTTTCTGCCAGGAGAAAAACTTCCATTTAAAGCTAAACATGCCCACTGGACAGCCTCAACTGTACTGCTAGTTCTTCAACAAGTAGTAGTAGTAGCAAATGCAAGCTTAAGCATTTTCATTCTCATGTGCTGACACACAAGATGTATCCCTTGGGGATCTTCTCTGAATACAATTGAATTGAAGTATTAAATCACTTCTAACAAAATTGTTCTGAAAAATCTAATTAGAGAAAACTTTGTACAGGAGAGAAAAAGAATCCAGAATCATGGTTTGAGTGTGATTTATTCCTGCCTTTGAATGTGCCGAACAGGGCATCCCAAATGTTGTGTTAGATGCCATTTTGGAAAAGGTTTACCCTTCTTTATTATTTCCTGCTTCATAAGTATAATTTTTCCTTGGCCCTTGTGCAAGCTCTTTGGTAGTCTCTGTGCTTTTCAACACTAAAGTGAGCAAAAATCTATTAAGGACTCCTAAACCTTCAAAAATGAGTATCTGGTGGATATCTAGGCCCCCCAGAACAAATGCCCATTTGTGGAAGAAAGGTGAGGAGAGGGAATTACTGAACGAAAATATTTTAAGCCAATGAAAGTTTACCCTTCCTGATACACAGATTCTGTTGCTTCTGAAGATTTTAGCCTGTTGTCTTTGTATGTAACACATCGGGGCAAACCTAGAACAGGAAGCAGCATTTTCTAAGTGGTGGTTGTGAGACAACAATTGACACCATTTCTCCAAGTGATTTATGCTGCTCCTAGATGTGGAAACACTTCAGCCAGAAAATAAAACTGGCAGGAGAATTATGTCCTTGGCACTATCACTGACTAAAACTAATTGATGGTGCACTGTCTTCATTATGATGCAAGGGCTGAGTAAGGATACAGTTCACCAGGAAAAAACAGTGACCCATTTGAGGCTTTGCTTTCTTATCATATGTTTATACCATAGGAATTGATGGATTCAGAGAAGTGTGGAAGCATCATATATATGTGTAGTTTAGGAATACGCCCCTTGTGAATTGATTCATGTACAATAAGAAATTTATGTTTGGCTTCCTATTAACTTACAAAGGTATTTGTTAGGAAATTTCTTTTCTAGGAAATTTTTTGTGTTTCAGTGTCTTATATTATTATTTCTCATTAATTGTAATTTTAATCCTTGTTTGCTTCTTTTCTGAGCGCAGAACTGCAGCTGGTCTTCAAAGGTACGTGTCAGTTTGTCCAGCAGAAACACACATGACTTTCACATGTTTAGAAGAATTTTAGGTAGCTCTTAGTCAATGTGCAACACTGATCCTTCACAAAAGAGTCACTTAAGTTGAATAGCAGCACCCTGTATGTTGTGAATGCTAGTAACTCTTTGGTTTGGGGAAAAATAATGTAATGGTTCAGCAATTGAACTGAGCAGAAAGAGGAAAATAGTTTATGACAATTGACAGCAGAATTGATTTGTGCTTCTCTAAACCACAGTTTGTAACTAGATTGTTTGCTTCTCTGTAAGCCTGAACTGGATTTGACACAAACTTTGAGAAGTATAGAAGTGAGTTGTATACAAAACCATTGGTCATGCAATTCAAATGAAATGGCAACCTTGAGCCGAGCGCAGAAATGGCAGTCAAAACATTATGTGGAAGGACACCTAGGCATGCTGGGTGCTTTTACCGTTGCTAACAATACAATTTATTTTCTTGAAGCAAAACAGCACTCCAGAGTATTACCATAGGAAATACTAAAAAGCGCTGATCATTCATGGCATAAGGAGATGGTGTTTCTTACCCTCTGAAGTGGTTGTTGGCACAGCTTAATAAAAAACTATCAGTTGTTTGCTATCAGCTCAGCAAATTTGTTTGGTTTAGTAATATTCCATCTTTCATAATCTGTGGTCTTGCTGGGCCCCCAAATGTCCCTGCTTTTATTAAGTAGCTGTCGAACTTCTTTCATCTTTTATTTCAGCAATTACTTTGAGTACGGACAGTGAATGCATAACTAGTTTCTGTGGTGAAAATGTGGTTCCCAAATAATAGATGTTACTTTAAAAGAGCTGGTGTGATTTCTATGGACAAACATTAATAACTTCATGGACTAAGAAATCCCTGCAGTTCCAGGGACATTTCCAAATGTGAAGTATTTGATTCACAAGTTAAGTAGAAGTACCTTCTTGTTTGTGAATCTATTTATTCTCTTGTATGAATCCTTCCCAGATTTTTGTTTGAGTTTTTCCTTTGGAGTGCACAAATTAAGTGGTTTCAATTTTTTTGAGATGTTATGCATTTAATAATTCTAGCTCAAGAACATACAGTAATTCTGCTGTCTTCAAAAAAAATAGTTACTTGTGCATTCCCAAGTGTGATCTTCTTGAGCTGAAATATTTCAGTTATTTGCAAAGTGATTACTTTTTGATGTTGTAATATAAAAATAATTAGAATTATTTTACTTTAGTTTTAAGAGTAGATGGTATTTTTTCCTTGTCTAAAATCTTTCAGGTGATTTTCTACAAAGACAGATCAAAACTAGTAGAATCTTAGGAAAGAAATTTCCTCTTAGTTCTCACCTTTTTTCAAAGGCCAAGAACTAGAGAAAGACTATTTTTATCATAACTGAATGTTTGTATCAATTTTGAACAACGTGCAAAGAAGTGTTTTCAAATGGTATTTTGTGGAACAGGATGTCCCATGTACTTCCTAAATGAAATATTTACTTACAAATATTTTAGTTACAAACCTTGGCATACAAAGTATTTATCTTCTGTTAGCCTTTTTGTGGTTTGGGGGTTTTTTTGGATCCTTTTTTTTTTTTTCCTTCTCTTGTCTTCTCTTTGTTTCGAGGGGAAACAAGGGAAGGAATGGGATTCTTATCCAATGGACTTCTCTGGGCTACTTCTGTTCAGTCTAATGAAAGATGGTCAGCCTAGAAGGCCTGCCTAAGTGTAATAACCCATGCAATGAAAACTACCCCATGGAAATGCGCAAGTATTTTGCTCAAACTTTGATATAGAACTTTAATATTTGCATTTCCCAGATTTTGTGCATATGTGTGCTTAAACTCATAATGCTAACCTTGTATTTTGGTAAGATTATTTTTCATTTTCTAATCATTTTATTCTTCCTTTTTTCCCTCCAGTATTAAAATCTAATTTTTTGTGTGAAGCTGGTGTGTAAAGTATGATTAAGTCAAATGGATTTATCCCTTTTAATAATGTAAAACCTAGTTTCAGGCAAACCAAGTCATCAGCATAGCTTTAAAAAAATACTGTGAACCTTGGATTTTGTCTTTTTTGTTGAAGTTCCTATGTACTATAGCATTACCTACTTTAAGTAATTATCATACATTATAGTGGTTGCCACTAGTGACTGCTATAATTAAGGTTGTGAATCAGATTCCATTATAATCTCTTGTTTTCACACAATCATAACTTATCGAAACACTCACCTTTAGGACCAAAGTTTTCCACAGTTGTTTTGCTTAGAGAGAAATTTGGGGGGGAGGGAGCAGGAAAAAGAGTTTGAACTATCCTTATAGTAAATCCTTGTCCAGTCATTTTGCTTTATAGGATCAAACTGCTTAGCAAGGAGTTCAGTAGTTCTCATTTCCAGGGACTAAAAGAAGTTGAAAGATCAAGGAGTGCAGAACTTCCTTGAGTTTTAGTTGCATTTCCGATTTTGACTAGTCTCATTTCCATTTCCATTTAGCAGAATCTCTACATAATGCTGCAAACAGAATTCCCTTATTAGCGCCTACGTCCCATGAAAACCGTACACTATGTTAATTTGCTGATAATCAGGTGACAATTAGATCACAGAAGCAGAGATACAGTGGTCATTTGCGGATTCATGACTCCAGTTGAGAATCCCGGTCCTGAATTTGATGTTGATTTTTGAGGGTAAAAGCTTCCCTAAATGGGAAGTGGGGAGGCAATATAAGAAAATATTTACTGTGATTATTTTCCCAGTAGTAACTCCTAAATGTCAGTAACTACTGTACTGCTCTCTCCTAGGTAGAAAACAGCAGGTTTTGTTATCATGGCAGATAACCCTCTATGTAAAGTTTTTTATAGTGACCACTATACAGAGCTTGTTTAAGTTTGCATTTATGGAATTTGTGGTATGACTTGACAATTTATTTTATCATATAAAGAGATTATGTTTTAAGGCGAGTTATAAGGGAGTGCTTGGGCAGGCAGACTTGAAGCATAAGCTTTCAACCCTAACATTCATTTCCTGTCCTTGTTTTATCATCCCTAACGTTACATTTACCACTGTTTCTTTGCACAGCATTCATTTTAAGAAATAGCAATTGTTGCTTCCCCTCAGCCATCCGGGAGAGTATTTTAATTAGTTTCTTGAGATATATGATGATAAACTGAAGTTACTGAACAGAACTTCCAATTCCTGTTACATTCAGCATTTGCTCCTCCACTACTGTCTGCAAACTGTTGCTACTGCAAGCATCTTTCTTTATAAGATGTTGTGAAATACTACAAAGTTACAATTTATAGACAAAATAAAATACACAAAAAGTGCATAAGCCTTTAAAAAGATTGGGGTTTGGGAGACCTTATTATCTGCAGAGGTCCCATGAGTCAGTAAGATGTCTTGCAGATGGGAAGGTTTCCACATCTGGATTCTTTTTACAGTCGAGGTCTTTGATCTGAAAATGTTACAACTCTCCTATGCCCTGTGATTTGTCTGGCAGGATGAGTTATTTACAAGTGCAATTGCTCTTCTGACAACTCAGTTTTGAGTATGTAAGTTCTGAGGTCCTGATCTGTAACCCACAAGGACTGCTGGTAGTCCTTTTATTGGTTTCAGAGGGCTTTGATTCAGATATTTGGACTTTCAAGCGACCCATGTGTATTAAGAAAGGCTTTTTTTTTTTTTTAGATTATTGTAATTTAAAGATTCAGGATGCTGTGTCTGAAATAATTTGACAGTGTTTCAAAGGCTTGTGAATTTAAATAAGTTTCTGATCTTTGTGTGTTTTCTTTTATTTCTCCAGTGGCAGATGAAAGCAAAGTTGGTTTGTTGGCCGGACACAAATCGGGTAAGCTATCCTCCTATTTTGGAGAAAAAGTCAGCAACTTGAAAGTATTATGGGCAGTAAATGAAATGAACTTCCAGAAACTGTGGTGATGAAGACACTTGCAAGTTGAGGTATTACTTTGTAAGGACTGACTCCAAGATGAGCGATGATGAATTAGGGGTTGCTCTTAGCCAGGCAGTGTATGTAGCCAGGTCATTCTCCGGAAGAGCTGTAACTTTATTTTTCAGTACAGGTGTTGTAAACTGAAGAAAATGCACTTTCAAATAAGTGGAAGTGCACTCCTATGGAGTGTAGGGACTTTAGCAATATACACTTTGAGAAAACAATTATTTCTTTGCTTTTTCTTCTTGCTCTGAGTTACACTTCCATTACCAGGAATACTGAAGACAATGCTAAAAAATTTTGCAGAGTTAAAAGAAGTGTTACAGCTTTTCCTTTTGTAGTGCTTGTGCAGGAGAAATAATTTGATTTTTCTTAAACTTTTCAGGCGATAATAATAAAAACCATTAATCCATAGTGCTGCAGTTATTGTACCTGCTTACTAAATAAGTTCTGCAAACCATGCCATGGCACTGTACAACTTGCAGCTGTTGTATTAAACTTCCAAGGCAATGTCACGTAAGATTGTAATTTTTCATGAGCTGTGGGTAAGCTGACATGAGAAACCTTAAACTTCCAAGAAAACTTTAGTTATTCAGCAGTGTCCTCTGATGTTAGAAAATCCTGAAGTTTCAGACTGCCCCTTCGTAGCACATTGTACGTTGCCCTTTCCCACTCCATTGATAGATCTAAGAAGCTGAATTCATGTAAAAGGTCAGCTATGAGATTCCTGATTGTTTATAGTATTCTTTCTCTGTACAACTGGGTGTCCTTCTTTAGTTCTCTGGTGTGGATTTTCCTTATCTGAAGACCTTTTCCTGAACTTAGTAGACAAATTCTTTTTAAATTTTTTGGCATCTTTCCTAAGCCTATGAAGTTCTTGGATTCTCTTTCTGAATCAGGGAATAGTTCATATGTCTTGTAATATTACCACTCCTGGGAAGAGAAAATTCTTTCAACTTTCTCTTTCGGGAATGTGAAAGCTTCAAAGAAATGATCTTGTCAACTTGGAGAAGCTGAGGGTGTTGCCCTTGGGCTTTTCCCTGTTCAGAAAAATTACTACAAACATTGCAACATCATGCAGTTTACCAAAGATCAATGGAATTCCCTGCTATCAAAGAATATTGGAGGGGCAAGATTATAATTCTTTGGCAGTCAATTGTTTTAGGTACATTAAGCTTTATAACATAGGTTTTAGTAGCATTTGATCTTTTTTCTCCACACTTATGCAGATTCTTGAAAACTGACTTTGAAAAGTTTTCTGTTTGAAGACACGAACAAATTTTATGTGAACATGTGGACCTATGTTTATTGAACTTTGACTTCTTTGCTTTACTTATTCCTCACAGATCTCTTACATATACCTAAGATCTTTTTTCATAAACTAAAATCAGTGGCCAATAGATCACCCAAGGAATAGATATGAAGATTCCTCCAGTTATTTCCTTTTTTCCCTTTTAAGAATAAAAGAATATAGCAAACTTCTGAGACAGTTGGTGTGTAAATTACTTTTACTTGTCCTATCCACTTTAAATACTGTTCAAATAGCATTTCTCCTGCTCTCTATGTTCCATTTCCTAACACTTCATAAAGGGAAATGAAGCTGCGATTTTGGTTTCCACATTTTTCCATTCAAATATTTTAAATCAAAAGTCTGTTCAAGAGCATGGTGTTCTTTTTCTCTGGTCCTTTTTTACTCTATGCTTTCTGGAATTATATGTCATATGTTCAATTGCCTGGCATTCAGTCGTGCCATAGAACTTCTGTTTCATTCATTGTGCTGCCTTCCTGTAGGTACCTTAAGAATGTTAAAAGGGAGACATTGCACCTTCTTGTGTTGCAAGCAAAACATAGTTATTTTCTCATTACAGAATGAAGAGTTTCCATCCTATTCTAGACTTCAGGAGTCTAAATGTATTTCTCTACAGAATTAATTATCACCTACTAACAATCAATGCAATTATCCTATCTCTCCTTCAACATGACTTGTTCTATAAAATACACAGCTGACTAATTCCCTCTAGGGAAATATCCTTTCTGTTTCTTCTGGGGCAGTGGCTCTTCAAGCATTTAGTCTCAGCTTTTGGAACAGCTACTTTATCCATCACATATTACATGTTGCTGAGCAGGAACAGCAGGAGTTAGAGGCATGCATTAATTTCAAAAAGCATTATCACAACTCTCCATAAGACTAAGGCATTAGAGAAATCTGTAGCTCTAGCCCCATCTGTCTCTTTGTATATTGCACCCACAAGCAGTAGTTCCTTTCCCCCCAGCCTCCTTGAAAAGTACATTGGATTTTTAGAAGTATGTCTGGACATATCCTGAGCTTGTAAGCATGTTCTGTGGAAAGATGGCTGGAGTTTTGTTCCAAATACTTACATGACCCTCACAGAAGTCTACCTGTGAATTCTGGTTCTCATACCTGGCCTGTATTTCATCCTGATGGATGGAGGATCCCTGCCATGCTTACACGTGTTCTCGGTGTTGAAAATGTTTTCCACAATGCCAACAGCAAAAGCACTGCGGTGCTGTATTGGTGCAGCCTCCTGGTCCTTTACTGGAGAAAAAAACAGATTTCAGAGTTCCTGAGAGTGTGTTTGTGTGTGAGACAACCTCTCTGAATCCACTAAGAGAGAATTTGTCCTCTGTAACCTTCCTGCCTTCCTGTGTGCTCGGCAATGGTATGCCAGCACAAATGATGAGAATGAGAAGTAGACAAGTGGTTCCTCTGTTGTAAAGCAGAGAAGATGCTTGAAAAATCTCAAAGATGAAAAATCAGCAGCTTTAGCTTAGTTTTTCTTAAACTCATAGCTTTTTGTAAAAGTAGTTCTAGGACAGTTAAGAGAATATCTTTTATAAAGAAGGGCAAGACTTGCATATAAAAACCTGATTTATATCAAATACTGAAATTGAGTACAGAACTTTTTGCAACTGTTTTAATTCTTTTCTAAAATTCTTTTTTGTGTTCTGATTTACTGCATGGAACACTTTTTAATATGTATTGACTGTCTGCTGAGGTCTCTGCTGACACAGCTCTTTCAGATGATGCAGTGCTAGAGAAAAGCTGATGAGTCTTTCTTTATGAGCTCTGACAGATTAATTAACAAAATGGTCAAAAAAGCTTTCCTGTTTTTATTTTAATGTCACTAGACCATGCTTTTGGTTGGGGTTGTGTTTCAAGACAGTCTTGAGACAAGATGAGTAAGATGTTATTTTCCTGCTGGCTGCTGTGTGAGGGACATGACTGGGCTATGGCTTCGTAGCAGCAAGGCTGAGTGACGGGGTAGCTCTGTTACCAAGCTGAATTTGAGTTAATGCTGCGTGGTTAAACCACAGCACATGGCAAGAGATGGGGTTAGGAGTTGAGTAGGAAAAGGCCCATTGGGATGATTGGAAGGATGCTTCTGATCAAGCTCTGCCCCTTACTGTTAATTTTGCTGCCAGTGCAGTTCCCACGTGGCTGTTCAGTCTGCAGGTAGGGTTGGTGTTCTGGGAAAGAGAGGCAGCTGTGCAGCTAAATCCTGCAAGGGCAGGCTGTCCTGGGGCCTGAGTGCCATCACAGCTGTACTGCTTCATGTGTGGGTAGCTGAGCTGTGCTTAAACTGCAATTCAGATGGAAAGTGGAGATAGTTTGGAATGATTTGGGTTAAAGGAACTGATGTATTTCTGCATCCTTTAAGGCCAGGATGTATTCTGCGTTAAGGACATTTTATTGAGGTTTTTTTAAAGCTAAACGTGAGCTATTGGAACACCAGAAAAATTCAATGGTTTATGCATAGTTTTGTAGCACGAGAGGCTTCCTTTCAATCAGGGAATCTGGTGGGAGTTAATAGTGGTTTTAGGAAAGACTACAGAAAGCTTAGTGCATGCTGCTGGACTTGTTTGAGGCTGGTGCCACTGTAATAGGTTTGATTTGCAGGTAACACAATTATGTCGAAAGAGGGGGATAGGGAAGCGCTGTTATCCTCTCTTTGTGCCAGACTTTATAATTTTATTAAATAAGCCTTGTTGCTGCAGTAGATGTCATTAAAGCTCAGCTTTTCAAAGGGAGCATTGGGTTTAGTACTGAGTTCATAAGGATTTATATAGTAACTAGGTCCACAGTAGAAAAGACTCATCTAAATGGCTGAGCTGCCTGACATATGCAATGAGGTGCCTGTCCAAACAAGGGCCTTGCTACTAGTTGGAAGCATATATCATATAGAATCTAACCCTTCCCTGTGCATTCCTGAGAGGAGAAAAGAAACTTGATTTTAGTTCATTTTATTTCTCTTCGAGAATAATAGTGCAATACTTGGCTGCTTCAATCATTCTTGCAAGTGTGAAGAGGGCTTGTCTACTTCACAGTCCGCAGTATACCTCAGCAATACCAGTGTAGCCTGACCTATGTGTCTTGGCTTTGATACTGGATGTAAGCAAACTGTGGTGTCACTGGAAGGTGTGCAATGGGATTTTCCCCTTCATTCAGCCCGTGTGATGCTCGTTGCCATTTCAGTGTGACTGGCACAAAAACAAACACAAGTACCTTTCCACGATGCTTCAGTTCACTCTATTACCCACAACTCATGCCTCTGTAAGCTTTGAATCGTTAAGCTGTGGGTTATGTTTGATATTTTGTTGTGGGGAATATTTTTGCAAGTTTTTTCACTCTTTCCCTGTTACATTCACTTGGGCATCTCTCCCTGAATGGTTATATTCTTGTGATAGTGTTGTTGTTCCTGTTAGTATCAACGTGATCATCATCAACTTTGATTATGATTCTCCAAGCAAAGTGTTGCTTTGAATTTAGAGTTGCAAATAAATTATCTTCTGAGACAATGTATCAGATCATGCAGCTGAGAAGCAAAAAATAAGGTTCCTTTTTCCACGCTTGTGGAGTGAATGTTTTCTCCCTTATTTATGTCTGACAAAGTATGAAGTCAAGGATGTTCTATTGAATCTATTATATTGTTGGTGTTTAAAATAATTTCTAGTCCAAAACTTAAAACACTCGGCTTTTGCTGAATCCCTGGCTGCTGTGGGTTTTTTTCTGTTCTTCAAACACAACTTGTCTAGTGAACCTAGGAGGATACATTAACTTACTTAATACTTGATGTATATATGGCTTTGCTACCCTTTTAAAATGGAATTTTTTAACATGTATGATACTGTTATATATTATGTTATATGTTGCTGTAACTGTCTTCATTGGTTAGAGCTGGAAAGCAGTGGGGAAGCTTGATTAACCTTGCTAGTTGCACAAAAATTGTATCTATTTGTGCATGTGAAGTTTGCTTTGTCACTGACTCAGGAGAAGGAAAGCTGGACACTTAGTGTTCTGTGATTCAAATTATTAATCTAAATTCACAGAACTTAATGTATTGTTGAATTTTGGTGAAAAGCAGTCTGTAAGTCAAAATCTCTTCTGAATGCCAGTCTGGGGGTTTTTACAGTCCCCCTGCCTGCCAGGTCTATGTGGCTGATAAACAGCTCTCAGATAATGTAGTTAGGTAGTTCTCCTCTGTGGAAGGAAACAAGCACTCATTTTTTACTCTTGAGAATAATCATTTTATATTCCCAGTAACTCACCAGCTGTAACTATTCCTTTGACAGCCTTTTTTCCTTTCATTCTTTCTTTTTTTTTAATACTTTATTAACTGCATGATGATGATTTGTTGTGACCTCTTTTTTGTTAGGTCCTGAGAAAGTCATCTGTAGATAAAAATCCCTCACTTAAGGGTGATGTTTGATGCTATGATGTTGATCTAAAAGCTTGCTGCTGCCAAATAAAGCAGTCTTGGGCATCATGCCTCCTATCTGCAGCTGCCTGGTTTCCATTACTTCTTTATTCCAGTCCCACAGCTTAGCTGGTGAGATGGTTAAGAGAGCTAAACCAGCCAAAAATTAAAACAAGAAAGGCAAAAATGAATGCTGCTGAGATTATCTCCTTGAACCACCCGTTTGAGAGAAGTGTGCATGCCAGTAGAAAGGAAGCTCAGCAAGTGGATGGATATGAGAACTGTGAGGCAGCTGTCTACTAAATCACTATCCTTATTAAATTCAAATGCTAAACTTGCATTGATTTTATTCTTTTTTAATTTTTATTTTTTAACACTGTTTTACTTGCCTTGTATAAAACCACTTCTAGTGGCAGGACCAGGGAATAAAAAGTGGTAGTAAACCTCCGCAAACTGAACAAGAGCATCCCTGCTGTCTCATCCTTAGAATGTAAGAATCTTTTCTAAAATCACTTACTCACTTTGATTTTATGAATGCTTTGTGTTCTGTGGCTCTTAGTGTGCTTTGTAGTAAGATACGACAGAGCAGTGCCTGTTGATCTTTCTTTGATTTACAGTTATTAAAGTGAATAGATCTGATCTGCTGAGAACAATAACAAGCTTGCAGGAGAAACTTGTTTCCCTCCTCATTCTTGTGTGGGATTTAGGATCTAGAACAAAACTGAATTTAGACCAACAGCAGTGCAGATGCAGATTCAAGGGTCTGTAATTGAGTTTTTATAAAATAGCATATTGGCTGAATATTTTCCTGTTATCCCATGGTAGCCTTGTATTCATAAAGTGCAAGCCATGTGTTTCTGTCCCCCTTCTTTCTATGCCAGCATTATTTTTCCTATAATTCCATGATGAGCTGTTGTGAGAAGCTAACCGAGCAGAAAAGTAATTCTACAAAAAAGAATGGTATTCTTCTGGTTTAGTCAAGGCAGCAAGAAAAAAAGAAGTTCAGGAGAAGAGAAGAATGATTTTGTAACTGACATTTTTTGATCCTGGGATCAGCCTAAGCTCAAGAAGTTGACTGGGGTGGAGGGGGTAGGCAGACACATCTGAGGGAGAAAGTGTGGATGAAAGAAGATTCGTGGATCTTCAGAGATGTCTTTGTGCTGAAAGAAAGGAAGTGGGGGAGCAAGTTTGAGTCTTTTTTATTGTCCTGAGGACTCAACTGAAAGTGAGTTTCTGAGAGGTTTGCTTAATGGCCAGTGAAAGTTGGTATTGTGTATTTTTGACTGTGTGATGTTACTTGCTCTTAATCTACTATGACTAATTTTATCTGGGCTGCTGTGCTCTGGGTCTGGTCCTGTCCTGAGGAGTGCGAAGAAGACTGAGCAGTCCTTGAAAGCAGCCAGGTCTGACAAGTGGGGAGAAGCTTTCGTAAGGGCCAGGTGGAGAGAACAGGCAGCTCGGACAGAAAGTTGTTTTCCTTAAGAACCACAGGGACTAGATTCCCTACCCTAGGTAGGGTTCCTTTCAGTCCAGCTGATGACAGAAAGCTGCTGAACCAGAAAACAAATGACCCTATAAAAACCTAAATTAAGCAGAAGCATTTATTTCACTCTGTCTCACCCAGAAAATGATAGTTTTGGGTGGTAAAATGAAAGGGTAGTAAACCAACCCTGGCTTCAACAGCAAAGCCCTTTCCGTGTTCTCACTTTGGGAGCAAAAGTGCATGTACATCTACTGCGAAAGTCTTAAACAACTTGGACTTCTCTATGAAGGAAGCTTGTGCCGTGAAAGGAGACCAAAGTAAGGTATTTCCATTTGACAAGCATGAAATAAAACTTAAAAGTTCCTGCAGGTAGGAACTTTAGAGAGTACTCCTCTGAATGCATAGCTAGGGAAGCCCACTTTAGTGGGCAACATGAGTTTATTAGAGCAAGATGCTGAAGAAGGATTCTGTGTGTGAGGAATGCCTTATTTTTTAATTGGGTAAACTTCAAGTGCAAAACAGAAAGGACAGCCTTTTCTCAGAGGAGAAGGCCTGATCTGGCAGATATCCAAACTAGTCTTCTAAAATAAACAATAGTGGTGAAAGATTTGCTTCTTTTCAATCATATCTCAGTAATATGGGAGTTATGTATTACTCAGTATGAATCGTTGGCATCCAGGAATTACAAACCAACAGCCGTTTTTTCCTTGGGGAGGAATATTCTTTGCACCGGGAGCAAAGAAGAGGATAGGAACTTTTTTTACTGTGACTTGAAAAATTTCAAGCTCAGTGGTTCCCCAGTGTTATAGCTCCATTATGATACAGAAGTGGGAAAAGTGATTAGGAAGAAAAATTGGACAATTTTCCAGCCATGCATTAATACTAATTCTACTTTTTTCTCTTTTTTGTCTTTTTTTTTGTCTTTATTCTTTGTCTTTTTTTTTTGTCTTTTTTTTTTTCTCTTTTTTTTTTCTTTTTCTGATATTTTTTTCCTCCTCTTTCATTTCCTGAAGTGATTCTGGGCATATTGTTGTATTAACTGAGGCTTGGTAGCGGGTTATGATGTTCACATTCTGTAGTTGCCACTTCTTCCCTAGGTCAGTATTGCTGAATATTGCACTCTGCAGAATTCAGTGAAGCATGTTGAGAGAGCATTAAAATCCCCAGAATGTTTAAGTGGTATAAAATGAAATAAAAGGCAGACTTTTAACAGTTGTGATGAATGCATCCACTCAACATGAGGCCTGCTGGTATTTGAAGTAAGTGGTCATGTGTCTGTGGTCAGTCCATTGTGTGCCTGCCTGCAGCAGGCTGGAGGAGTAATGTGCCTGCGGAGCGGTGTCTGCTGTGCACTGAGATTCCCTCTCTAGGAAACAGTGTGGTGCTGGCAGGAGTTACCAGCTGTGGGCTGCTTGGGGCCGGCATTCTCTTCCTGAGACCTGGCAACACTCTCTGCTGTGGCTGTCTGTGCTGAGCCTGCCACATTTCTTGTCTTTGCTGAAAGTTTCTGCCATGAGTTGGAGCTTCCTGCTGCCTTGTGTTCCAGGTTGTTTCTGAGTCATACGAGTGTAGGAGAGGTTGTAAATATGGTGGATGTGTCTAGAGGAGGAGGGCAGAAATAAAGCTATCTCTGAAAGAAAAAGCAGTGTAACTGTGTTAGTGCAGAATTTCACACAGGGTAATGGATGCTGCAGTTCTGCAGAAGTGGTCATTAGGACCTGACATATTGTTATCTCGGGATCCTGGAATATCACATGCAGAAAGAATTGTTACTAAATTTTAAGTGACTGGAGATGGCAAAAACCCAAGAAAACTGGCATTAGGCCTAAGCAAAGGGTTAAGCAACAGTATATTTGAAATTTGAAGAATGTAAATAAATCAGTGCTTTTCATTAAAACTGTGAAGATTCAAAGGCACAGCAGCCAGCAAAGCAAGTTTAATGTTTAAAATCCTAGGGGCCTCTTGCGTATGTTGATCTTTAAAGTAGAGAGCTTCTCTGGTGATGGTGCCTGAACAGATGGCTCATCAAAGTGCCTACATGACAGATAGTAAGCTGGTTTCCATCATGGAACTCCTTCCTTGGCCCTAAGAAGAAAGCTGAGAACAACAAGTGAATCCATTGTGTCTCCTGCCTTTTTTAGGGTTCTGTAGGGCTCTTCAGTCATCAGGCCTTTAGCTGTTGACAGCCAGACTCCATCCATTTCAGAAAGCAAAACTAATTCCCACAGTCTGTGTCTTCTGTAATTGAGGAGAAAGTGATGATGTGATTCTAACACCCCTGCGTAACATTTACCACCCTCTGCAGTTAGAACTGGAGTCACAGCCTTCCTGTCAGTCTGTTCTCTGACTGTTGGTTTCATGTTCCTTCAAGCAGTACCTGTGCTTTTTTCAAGATTTGTGGTGAATGATCAACAGATATTCAGGAAAGACCTTCAGAATATTAGGTGCTGAAAGCTGGCTGTGATCAGTGTTGGCAGATACTGTGATTCTTTCAGTTGCTTGTTGCGACCAAAGAGACCAGCAGCCACTGCTGAATGCCTCATTTTATTAATGCTTTCCCTCCAGGAACTGGTTTTTTTTGCTGGGCATAATATTCGGTGCTGGCAGTGGGTATCCTGAAGTCACTGGTGCCAAGGAGTTAATGAATTTGGAAAACTTCCCAGATAATACATCTGGCCCTCTAACTTACATTTTGGAGCATGAAGTATGAGATGTAGAAAGAAGAGCACTGAACTAAATGAGCTCCTGGCTGAAAAGAGGAAGGGTACACTTGTTTTAAATCAGTTGACTGAAAGTTAAAAATTACATAGTCCCACAGAAGATTTAATCGTTGTGGGTTTGTTTGGGATTTTGGTTCTGTGGTTAGTTTCCTTGTTTACCTTCTTTAAAATTTTGTTATACTGTGTATTTGCCACTTCCATTATTTTCTGTGGCTTGAGTATAGATAGAGAAGCATTTTTAATTCTCGACCTTGAATGATTCTTCAGCTTCATTTTTTATTTTGAAATCACATCATGTTGAAATGTCAATAAAAAGGATTTTGAAGGTAATTGATATTTTTAGTCCAGCTCACTTCTGGAGTAGTATCTTGTACAATGTTTGCTTCCTATAACATTTGAAATAAGCCTTTTTTATATAAAATGCGTTGCTGATACTATTTATTAACACACATTTTTGTATAATAAAAGCTGTGCAGTGCAATATGGTTCAGAAATTAACTATGAAGAAAAGAATTACATTGCTATTTGTATATCTCATAAAACAGCATTATTTTAGTGGGTCTTTCAATACAGCAATGCTGCTTAGCACTTACCTACAGAGCACTCCAAAAGTACCCAGAATATCATCCCTAATGAAGTGTCTACTAAGCCTGAGAACAGAGCAGGAGAGTTTTTTTGTACATAGCAGTGACAACCCAAATGAAAAGCATTTTGTAGAAGAGTAGAAGGCACTTCCTTGACATACCATTGACTATCAGCAGGTACTTTCCCTTTACCTCAGGCAATAGTACCATACTCCCCTTTCAAAACCTATCTTCTCTTGTGTTTACCCATTTTTCTGCCTGATGTCTTAATAGATGAAATTTTTCATTTGCTTTTATTTAGTCTTGCATGGGGTGATGTAGTTTCTGATAGTTCTAATTTGGCCTACAGGTAACAAGCATGATTGGTACCTTAACTCTATAGAAGATCCCTGTTGATATGAGATCAAACTTATTTCTATTTGCTTGGGATTTTTAAAAGAAATTAAAATGCCAGTTCCTTCCCACCACACCTCCCTCCCCCAAGTAGTGTGACATCATTACTGAGGCTGATCTATATCTGATCCCTGCCCTTTTTGATTATTCACCTTCGGTTGTGAAAATTCTTTCCTTAATCCTTCCCCCATCTTCAAGTTGGTTCTCTTATCTAAAAGCTACTTTTGTGGACTGAATATCTGTCTGTGAGGAGAGCACATCTGTGACCGGCAAGGTTCACCTGCAGATTCTCAAGGACCAGAACATAATCAAGTCCCAGGAACTGTTGCTGCAGAGCATTTTTCAGTAGACCTTCTCCTGTTCTAGAGTTGCTCAGTTCCCAGACTGTAGGGGACAGGAAGGAACCATTAATTCCGTGTGACCAGTGGGCTCAGGGCAAAGCAGAGAATTCCATGGAGAGAGCCAGACCCAAGTTCTACAGTTTGCCCAATTTCAGAATGCTGGTTTCCTTAGAGCCATAATGGCAGCAAGATTCTGACTCTGCTGCACTGGCAGCTTAAATAGGGATTGTGACCCTTCCAGTGCTGGGGTCAGGACCTGGCAAACAGAGGGCTGGAACAGAACAGAACTAGAACTCAGCACTAGATGTTTGCTTCTATTACTGAAGGATGGTTGCAATTACAAAGATTACAAATAAAACCTCTGTTACCTTGATATGGCACTTTTTGAGTGTTTCTATGCAGGAGGACCAGACCAGAGGATTTGGCATTGATTCGTTTGGGTCTCTCATGTAATTACAATTTCTGTTGCTATCTGCAGTTGGCATAAATTCCTGTGTTCAAAAAAGGAGTTGTATTTTTGGTTGCCAGTTGTAATGCTGCTGTTGACAAACAGAGACGTTATAAAAGAGAAATTCAATATAGTGTAGTTAATCAGATGCCTCTTTTTTTTATTGCTTTATAATCTTCTCAGATGCCTAATTCTGAAAGCAAAATGACAAAATTGTTCAATCGAAGCTTCTGGAGTTTAATTTCTTTTTAAAAAATAGCACAGTAGTTGAGTTTTAAAGGTACCGAAAATATGAGCATTACATGAAGGACTAAATTTTGTCAGCAGTTGCATGGAATAACTCACTGCTTATGACTGAAATGTCCATCACAAAATAGCTGCAAAGAATAATTCTTATTCTGAGTGTAGACTAAAAGAGCAAACACATTAAAGAAAAAACATAGAGGGGAAAATGATTTCTTGCAGTCATTCTTCTTCTGCCATTCTGTAGGAAATACGGATAATTCATTAAGACTCAGAAAAAAACCCTTTGCTCTCCTTTACTTGGGTTTTGTTTTCCCGTTCTCTTTTTGTGTACAGAGTATGGGGGTAGTGTGCAGTAGTCACTATGTTACCTCCCATTCAGTGTCACGCGTGGCACATCACCTTACAGATTCTATGAAACCAAAGCCGTTTGATATTAAACTTTCTATTCAAGTGTCAATTGAAGTGTGGGGTTTATTTGCCTGGTTTTTTTTTTGACAGAGATTGTTCTTTTACTGTCTCCTGAAATAACTCTGGTATTTGTTGTTGTTTAGGAGAGAAAAAGGTAAGAATATATAGTTAGAGGCTGGGAAGATAGGAAGCTACTAGGGGAGGTGGAGGGGAGCTAGAAAAGGGTGCTGGGAATGGGGGGAAAGGGGGGATTGAGCATGTCACTAGGTGAGAAGATGCAGTGTGGGAAAAGTTGACATAACTGAGAGAGAGGGAGAGACCAGCTTATGTTGATCTAGGACAGTGGGGAAGAAAAAGGTGATAACCAGCTGTGCAGTAAAGAAAACTGCTTTTTTAAAGTACAAACAAAAGCAGCCAGACAAAACCCCACAAAAACAAAACAACCAAAACAAAGTGACAACCGAAAAACCCCCACCAACAGCCCACATGTAGAAAAACTTATATAAAACCTCTATTAATTAGAAGAATATTAATTTGAAGGCTTGGGAACCTGAATCTTCATCTTCCTGTTTCAGTTCTTTGTTACTGAGCAGGTTGTGCATGTTTGTCTTAAAATGATGTCATTAGTGTTTATTGAAAAACCCTTGCTACTAAGGCTTTGAGAAAGAGGTGTGAAGGTTGTTTACTGCTGATGTCAGATATCGAAGTCTGTGCTCAGTACAGAGCAGCGAGGGCAATTGCTCTATATGTGGAAGAAAATACTAGACCTTTCCTGAAAGACAGAAACTGGAGTTCTGTAAATAAAATTGTCATGATATATTTGGGACATAAAATGAAAGTCTATTAGAACGTGCACATAGCGAGAGAGAGAAATTGGACATCTCTGTTACAGCATTTTTCAAGCCTAAGCACTTTACTTTGCAATTTTAATAGTACTCTTTTAAGGTAAATTTTTGTATATAATTTTAATACATAGTCTGTTGCTTTAACTACTTTCATTAAAATTTTATGAGCCTTTTCAGAAAATCAGATGGGAAAATGCAAATAAATTATGCATTTTATTTAGTATGTAGTAGATACAGTATTACTGTATGTGTAAACAAATAAAAATGTTTATTAATATAACAAACACTACACTGAAAGATCCTGCTGTAGTCTATAAACCACATAGGCTATAAAAAAATCACTTTAAGTAGCTAGTGCTGGACCAAACCTCTGGATTTGGAACAATACAGAGTGATAATATAAAAAGATAAATTATCTAAGCTATGAATAAAGTTGGGGGCGGGTATGTCATGAATTATGAGGCACATGATTGAAGCTGAAAACCTTAAAACATTCATTTTCTGCGAGCAAGTACTTAATATTTTATAAAATCCCACAGACACTCTGCTTGCTTGGTTTTGCTTTTTCTACCCTTCTTCCCCTCCTGGCAGAGCTCACCAATAATCTTTTAAAATTCTGACCTGAGCACTCCCCAGTCAGCACAGTGCTATGTGTCAATGATTAGCTTATCTGTCTTTTCACCCTGTGAGATGCCAAAGCAACAGAGGAAGTATATGTAGTAGTGAATGTTACCAGTGTTAAGAGATGTGGGTATAGATGTGATTTCTTCAAGCCAAAGTAATGTGTTCATTTAACTTCTGTCCGATGCGAAAAACCCCAGCGTCATAGGAGAAAACTTCCTAGCACCACTCGTGCAGATCAACACAAGCTTATTTTCGTGGCAGTTTGGGGGATTTTTAGGGGAGTTTTGGGGAAATTCTGACATTTTTCTGTATATGTTGTACACCATGTCAACTCTAGATAAAGGAATCTTCTCACCTAGAGTAAAAAATGGTAAAATGATCAAAATGTAGAGTAAACTCTGCCCTTGTTTGTTTGAGCAGTTTCTCACCTGGCAGGTAACCCTGCTCATTCCAGTGCCCCTCAGACCTCAGAGACAAAGTGTGTCTGCAACAATAACTCCTTTCAGACCTGTATGACTGGGCATTAAAAGCTCCACCTCTTTCTTTCTATCTTTCATCTTGTTACAGCAAATACTTTATGATTTAAATTGAAAGAAGGAAAATCACACATTTTAAGGAAGTTTTTATAGCTACAAAAGCAGAAACAATAATTCCTCTCCAGTTCTAATGGTGAGTGACGTTTACAGTGCATGAAGTACTGTACACTTGCACTGTAATTTGCGTTAGCAGAACAGAGTTCGTGTTTTAGCAGTGGTTTTTAGAAAAGGAAAGCCAGGAGTAACTCCTGTAGTAAATAGCAGCTATTAACAATCAGAAGGCCAACAATACTAGAATGACTAATACTGAAATATACTTTTGCAATTAGAGCTTTCATGTGTTTGTAACCTTTGGTAAGGAATTGTTCTTCAAACAGAATTTCTTAGTATCTTCATATAAATCAATTGCCCTGTGATTTTCAGTTAAGCAATTTAATTGCTTAATCAGACTAAGAACCTAAGTCATGTGGTATGAGGCAATATCAATATTAGTTCTTACTCAGGGTAGCTGGTTTAGATCAAACTGAATTAAATAGAAGGCATGTTTGCAATATGCTTTAGCATGCAGGAATGTCATCTAAGTCTTCTCTAGAGTTAAGAGTACAGACACTGAAGAGTGACATAGCAATAAGACTGTATTAAAGCTGCCACAAAACACCAACTCCAAATCAGAGAGCTTCTGTGCTAGAACAGCTTTGAGGGTTGTTGGATTTTTAATTATCTATGTTGAAAAAAATTAACCCATTCTGTGAAGAGCATCTATGCAAGAAGGGATCATTCTCTCAGAACTGACATGAAATACAGAAATAGCACAATTTAAGAGAACATAGTGAAATTCTGTGGAGAGATCTGTAGTCTTGCCCCTCAGAAGCGAGCCAGTATTGCAGGAATATGGGTCGTCTTGATCAGAAATTATCAGAGGTACTAAGTATTAGTTCTCTTTTGAGATGGTGTAACACCAAGTGCCATGGGATTTTGGCCCATGGTTCTGTGTGTTTTCACAATGCAGACAATGAGGAATTGATAGAAATAGGAAGCAGCAGCAGCATTTTTGGCAGTGGTGGTGGGGATGTTGCTGCTCTGGACACCTTTCGTCTGTAACGCGTCCCAGGAAATCAACAGTTACATTGCATCAGACAAAAAGTCCTCTTTCTGATAGTATCAAGTGCTAATGCCTAATGAGAAATACAGAGATACTTGTTTTAGTTTTACTTACAGTTTATCTTACTTTCCTCCAAGAGCTCTCCTTGCCTTCAGATATTCAAGGACTTAAAGACTAAAGGCAGGAATAGCTTCTTTTTAGCTGATAATCTTCAACAGATCTTCTTTTTCTTGAGTTTTCTTACTTTCCTTTTAGCATATGTAAACTCTTAGTATTTCACAACAACAGCAAAAATTATTCACAAAAATGTTTATCAGGGTTGTTGCTGTGAATAGAAATTATGACTGATGACCCATTTCTTTCTTTTACTCTCTCACCAAGATCTGAACCCAAGTAGTAGCTTTCAGCTCCTTCCTGAGGGACTGCTTTTTCGCAGGGGGGCCAATTAAGCATATGCTAAAATAGCCATTAGATTTTTTTATTCTAATAACATTAGCCTCAGTGTTTCAAAATCTGATTTTTGCTTTTTGCTCTGAAGTAAATTCCGTAGTATGTTTAACTATCCAATATGAGGGTTGACATACTGTGAAGCTGTAGAAGCAGCTCTGAAGAGGAGGCTGTCAAACAGCTTTGATTAACCATGTGCTAATATGCATGAAGTTTTAAGAATTGTGTTAATACTTTACTGATTGATTGCCATAAGTCTATACTCAGCCACAGTATGGCTTGTTCTGCATTATCTTTTTGAGGATATGGAATGGTATGCATTAGACAGATTAACCAGTTTTCACTCTGAATGTGGAGAAAATACTAGTCCACGGTCAAAGACTAAAGGAGGTGAAAATATTTGATGAAAAATATTTGATGAAAAATAGGATACAGGGTAGAATACAGATGCAAGTGTTCACTCTTGATACACAAGAAAAAAATAGCATGATCATACAGATGATAATAGCTTTTTATGCAATGGAATCACTGAACACGAGAGCTCTTTTCTTACTCACTTGGTCAACTTGAAAAAGTTAACTGCAGCATTAGCCATTGTTAAAAAGGCAAAGTAGGACGTTCTGATATTGCTAGAAATCTGGCAGAGCAGCTTAATGTCTGTGACATTGTTCAAAATGTTTGCTCTTAATGTGTATGAGACTGACTTTTATTGTAGTTGGAGCAAAAGCTTATGATCTCAGGAATATAACTGATATTTGTTTTTTAGTTTTAAAAAGCTACTGGTCTAATAACACAAGCAGTGGTTTCCAAGTTTTAGGTGGTCATAGCATGAGCAGAGAAGTAATGTGTTTGCAAAGAATGAAGTTTTATAGCTTTATGTTGTATAACTAACTATACAGCCAAATATATTTGCCTTCATTTGTAAGTAAACTGTGTCTGTAGACAATATCTGTGTGTTAGGGACAAAGGGATGTCAATGTGCTATCCTTCTAGTATTAAAAAAGGAAAATATGAAATTCAAAATGAGATTACTATAGAGAGGAAGATATTGTTGCAAATGATTCAGGGTATTAAATGGCAATATGGCATCTGCAATATCATATTAGCATTTGAAAACCTTTTACTGTCTAAATCTCAAATTAGCCGAACAGGAAAAGGTTAATAAAAGTATCGGGTCTTTCTATTTATTTGTGCTGTATATCTGACAGCGTTTTCTTGAACACACATTTATGTCCTGGTTGAGTGATGATCAACAGTAACTCCTGCTTGGCACATTAGCGTCATTACTTTGACTCCATGAAGGTGCTCTGCCTAGAGGGCAGGCCCTGCTAAAGTAAACTGTCAGGCTCAAAGAAGACCAAAGCTGTGATTAAGGATTTGCAGATTCCTATTTCAGGAGTTAGCATTATCCAGCGTATTTCAATGGATTCCATCAATCTTGACCAAAGACCCAGTAAAACATCAGCAAAGGGAGAATATAAGTATATAGTGTTTCCTACTTCATATAAGAAAAAGAACAAATCAAAGCACATTGCTTAGAAAGTGTGGGGTTTTTTAAAATATGTTAATACTTCTTAATTTTTTAAATGATATAGAGCTAGAAAAAAAACGCAGTAAAAATTTACTGTAATGTGAATGAATGTCTTCCAAATTATTTTAACTGTTTTGTTTTGTTTTTTGTAACTGGACTGTACTCACCACATGGACACACAAGATAAAAAATAACTCAGGGAGGGAAATACTGCAACAATCGATTCTTGTGAACTACAGTTGGCAGAGATGCTCTTGCCTCAGAATGCACACATGATGATGTGTTTAAAGCATGAAGTAATGTTTCAAAACTGCTGATAATCTATGATGATGCATCTTTGTGCTCTTTATACTTCTAAAGCTATTAACTTCTTTCCAGACATTTGATTCCTTGAACTAAGTGAAAACAGTGCTTTAAAAGAGTGAATGGGTTCCTCTTGAAAGGCACATGAAACCATTTGTTTCTTCTTACTCTTGTAGCAAGACCAGAGTGTAGTTGAGAATGGCTTTCGAGATTGTTAAAATAAGAAGAAGCTTTTTTTAATCTACAGTTCACTACTTTGAGTCCACTACAGGCTGAACTTACTAACATCTGACACTCAAGCTGTAACTTGTGTAAAATGAGTTATTGTTGCTGGCCTCTCTGTGGGCAGGGATGTAATGCTAAAATGTGGCGCTTGCAGAGTGCAGTGATCAAAAGACAGCTACAGCTGGTATAAGATGGCAGACAGTGGAAAAGTGCTCATTGACTCCAGCTGAGGATTTGGTCTGGCTTGAACCAGACTGAACATGAACCTACCTCTCCTACTTCTGGAGTCCCTTGAGCATACCTAGGCCTTGATCATGGATTAAGGCTCATGAAAATTGCAGTTGCTGTCAACTGTTGCACACAAAAATTAGAGTTCAGTGTTAATTTAGGATATTTCACTGTACTGATGTATTTTGATTGGATAGTTGTCTATTTGAAAAAACTGTCTGTTTCTGTAGAGAAGTTATCTTTGTAATACCAGATCTTGAAATTTTGTCCAAGGATTTTGAAATTTTGTCCAAGTAGCCGAAGTAGATGAAATTGGGCATTGAGTTTTGCACCTGATCCATGGCACTGTATCAGTTTTCTGACACAGTTGATTAAGCATCTGATTATCTAAGGACTGGATTATCCTGATCTACTCATAGCTAGACTCTGGTTCGTTCTTCAAGAGTGTATGGGATCACTGAATAGAATGATGTGTTTTCTGGTAATATTGGGTCCCAGCTTAGAGGAAACCTTTATTTTTCTAAGATATGCTATCTTGGGCTTGTCTAAATTAAATTGTCATTTGGCTGTGCTTAAACAAGCTGCCCTGTTGAAGTATCACTGTGGCTGCTGCTTACCATCCTGTGGACATCTGCTAATTATTATTAGCAAATAGTTAGCATTACTAAGCTAGTGAAAGGGAACAGAGGAATGTCATTTGTACACAGGTGAGACAAATGGGTAAGAAAAGTTTGTATTGATTTGCTGTTTAAATCATATTCTAAGTTGTTCTGTGCAGCAATCCTATTAGCTTTTCTAATTTGCTATTTAAACACTTTGTACTAATGCAGAACTGAATATTGCAAAGATCCTAAATACATAACTTGGTAATTAATAGCATACTATCTTGAGAATACTGAAAATTGCTGCAGGAAAAACTGAACTTTGAGATTTGAGGAGGTTCCTTTTCCCTGGGGCATATTAAAGGCTAGGTGCACATTTGTTAAACATCTAAGATGTTTTCAAAAGCCACAGATTTATGAAATGGTCTTTATTTAGGATATCTTTTATCCTTGCCAGGGTTTGTTTTTTTTTTTAATGCAGCCTTTCCATTAAAATGAGACATCATGACATACCTAGCAAGGGAGCTGCAAACTTCTTAGAGATGCTGAAACATAGATGAAGTGTAATGCAGTAAATAGCACAGACTGAGACTTAAAGTTAACCAGTGTAGCTAAAGTAGTATTTTGTTGGGTTTGAGGGGGTTTTTTTTAAGCAAGGCTGGGAGTGTAATCGAGTTGTGACTCATGTCTGTTAAAAGCTCAGAAGACAGCCAGATGTTATTGGGTGTGAGTCAGTGTCTGCACACTACAGAACAGTTCAGCAAAATCCTTTGCTGGAGCTCTTTAGAGGAAGACTGCCTTGCCATTTGGTCCATGAATTGGACTTGTTTTTCCTAAGGATTCAGTTTTGTGGAAGAAAGTCTTGAAAATACCAGTTTACCCAAATCTAGCTAATGTTCGAAGAACATGGAATAGGAAAATATGATGGGAAAATCAAGTTTTTCTTTCCTAAAAGATGCAGTGAAGGATCTGGTTCAGTGTACTTGCGCACAAAGCTTGAAAGGTTTCTTTTCAGTCTATTTTGAGTTATTGGTGACTAAGGGGGGAAAAATTATTACCCAGATGGAAGGATTTTTTCCCGCTTTAGTTATTCTGATGTGGCAAGAGGGAGCTGTATTCTTTGAAAAACAATCTTCATCTCTGTAATGAGAGCAGGTGAAGAAGTTTCAGCGCAGAGGATAGTTTGAGGGGGAAAGAAAGAGAAAAAAGTTGAAGCATGAAAAATTAAGCTTGATCGGAGTCCCAATATCACTACAACTATGGATTCAGCTTTGAGGAATTTGTAATAAAATACTGCTATCAACTTTATAAGCATTCAAATGATCCTAAAAATCTCAGTAGGAAATAAAAAGGGACCTTTGCTGAGGACTTTTCCTGAAAACCTTCTTAATCCTTTCAGATTACGCAGGGATTTTGAGTCTCAGCCGAGTTGGATAACTCTTTCTCTTAGTTAATAGTAGGTTTGACAAACTTTTGTATATTCCCATTTAAGAATTGGATTTTTGAAATTAAGTTTTCAAAACTGTTTCAAGACAAATATTATTAAACTCATAAACAAAGCAATTTCAAAAATATGCATGACTTTGTGAATGACCTTTGTGTTTGTGTTTTAATAGAGATTGATTACAGGTGTACATCTAACTTCTTGATAGGTTATCTGCAGGCAACTTAAAGCAAAATGTGCATTAATTTCTCAAACTGAAAAGTAACCTATGCACTTTCCTTTGAAATACAAATTGATCAACAGAAGAAAATAAATTTTTGTAAATTCTCCTGGAAGTCAATCTGTAAACCAAACCAAATGTAGATGAGGAGTGCAAGATACAAGTTCACTGCTTCTTTTAGTCTACTTTATTTTAAAGTGCTGTAAGGAACAAATTGTTTTGCATTCCTATGCTAATAGGAAACACTAATCGTTGGAAAAGGTGATTCTGGTTTTGTTCAGGGTTTATGAATTAAGGATTATTACTGGAAATGGCTCATTTACTCTGTATGGGCATGAGACAGAAAGTCTGAGTCCTCTGAAGCTTTTGTAAATACATGTTGCAGAATCTTCCCAGACTGAGATGTTTGCCTGTTTGTAGCTGGCTAATCCAGAAGTGGTTCCCTGATAAGGTTAATGCCCAGTTAATTGTTCCTAGCCTTGACACACAGTTTAATTGCTATTTGGCCAACATATGCTTGTTGCTTGCTCTGTGTAGAATTCTAGCGGATGTAGTGATGCAAACTACAGGCTGGTGGAGGGCAAACAAAATAAATACAGTATTTTATGTTCTTTTAATTCAGGGCCAAGTGGATTTGGATGAAGTGTTTATTTAGTTTGCTGGCTGCTTCAGATGCTGTGGCATATTGATTCCTTTTATTACTAGCAACCATTTAGCCTGACCTCTCTCAGATCCAGTATTTTAAAAGCCATAAATTTTAACTTTACTTATGAGCAAGGACTGAAATGCTGTGAAAGCCTTTTTATTAGCAGAGCTTTGCCTTACTCTGTGTTCATGTGTCACCCATGGCAACAATATTTAGAGCATCTTAAATTAGAGCGGCTGTTGGGCATCTCGGTGGTGGTGGGGTAAGCAATAAAAGGAGCTCATAAATATCTCAGGCATGTAGGATTCACTGATCAAAGTGAGGGCAAATGTACAAAAGCAATGCCATGATTAGCAAAAGGTATTCTTTTCCTGGTTATTTTGTTAAAAATCTCTCTTTTCTTCGTCTTAATGTTCACAGATAAGGAAGATTTTTTTTTTAATTGCAAGTTAAATTGCTGATACTGAAATGTATTTTCCTTTGCTGCCTTGGCTTTTTTTTTTACAATAATCATCTTCCTTTTTTCATTAGCCTAAATTAATTGCCAAACAACACTTAAAACAATCTTCAACATGCAGCTTATGTAAGTATTTATAAAAATGTACCCAGGCCAAAAACTGATGCATAAAAATAACGTACCACCCATTGAATTATAAATAATATTATTGTTTCAAATTTCTTTATGCATTCACATGTAAAAAAATCAAAAAAACTTTAGATTAGTGATGTAAACACAAAGCTTAATACGAACTTCTTGCGTTCTTCTAATTAGTTACTTCTGACTTAAATTAATAATTTTTAAAAATAGTATTTCAGCTTCGATGACTAAGGTTGAGTAATAATTCAGCAGCTTATTTCAAAGTAGGTTTAAGACTTAACAAAATAGATCCTAACCATGATTTTATTGTAAGTTTTGGCTTGCTTTCTTCAGTTCTGGTACTGAAGAAGTTTCCCCATTTGTCCCACAGAACAAAGGTAACGCTCTAGATGTTAGCCTCATACCATCAGAAGTGACTTTGTTTGAATATTAGTGCAGGGACTCTTTACTTCATGTTAAACTTTGGCCTGGGAACAAAAATGTTGGTTTAGTTTGAGAAGCGTAATTTATATCAATTAGTCTCAGAAAGTGTCACATTTCCCAGTCTTTTAAAGCTGGATTTAAATGTTTGACCTTTTCAGAGGGCAGGTGTGGAAGTAGAAATAAAGCAATCACAGAGCACTGAAATTTTTTGCTACTACTCAGTTCCAGACTAATCAATTTTCAAGGTGTCTGAAACAATTGGGGAATCCTGTTTTCTAAAAACTGGACTTTTTCCTGTCGGCCTTGCTGCTCCTGTTGCAGTTTTCCTCTAGCGGGTTGTAACAGCTATATCTAAAGTCAGTTTATATGTCTTCATGACATATCTCCTCAGTCTTCCATGAGGAGAAAGCTTCTGCTTTTTACAAGATAAGTAGATCGATTTATATTGGGATCTGTTTGGAGGGCAAGTGTTTCAGTTTGCACCTACTAGAGGGAGGGCACTAATCTGCTGGAGGAAGAGAGATTCAGATGTTGAGGAAAACTGCACTGGGTGCAGAGCTATGCTGTGAACTGGAAGAGGGTAGACTTCTGTAACCAGATGAAGAAAAATAATTATTTCAGCAGATTTCACGGGGTTTCTATGCAAAGACAGACTTGGCTGCGTTTTGTCTAACATTGATCACTAACCTTGGAAGAGCTTGTGCCCCTTCACTGAGGCTTTTGCTTGAACCTCTGCCTTTGCTTCTAATTCTTAGCTTTAATATTGTTGCACTGGAAAACTTGTTAGCATTTTTGAGATGTTAAATGCCATACACATTCTTTTTGAAATAGTAGCACATTTCATTGCAGCGTTGTTGTTTGTTAGTGATAAGACTGTAGAAAACTGCGACACCAGTGTATGTTTCTAAGATGACAATAGTGCATTTTCACTTCTTGCCTAATGGCTACCTTATTCCAAGCACTTCCTTTTCAGCTGGCTAAGGCTCATTTGGGTACCTTCTGGCCCCCAAATTGTGGTCTGTCATTATTCATAATTGAAATTGCAGTTTGTGCAAATGCAGGCTGAATTGCAATCATTATATGTAGTAAAATAGATTGAAATATCTGTAAATCTGAAGATGTAGCTGTCTCTGACAATCAGAGAACATGTTAAATTCTCCTGTGCTTTGCTTTCTCTTTATTTCATTTTCTTTTTCTGTCAGTTGTGGGGTTGTTCTGTGTTCAGTATTTCTGCTTATTATTTGGAATGCTTAGATTGAGGAATTAAGTGAGCAAAACTGTATATCTTGTCTTTAATACGTAAGTGCAAGATAATGATTCTTCTCTTGGTTTTCATCAAGCCCTTAATCTTTTCTATTTCACCTGTATAAATTAATGTTGAAGAAAAAGCTACTGTGTGATCGAAGACTTTTCTAAAGAAACTTTATATTAAAGCTCTTCATTTGAAAATCACAAGCTAAAAGATGTAATGACTTTCAGATGCCTCCTTCCTAAATCATTCTCTGCATTGAATTGGTGGATGATTGAAGGAGTATCTGAACATAAAAACGTAAGTGAAAGGAAAAAATCCTTTGTAGTTGTGCATACTATGAATCCTAGCAGAAATAAATGAAACTACATTAAACAAATGGTTAAGAAAGAATGGAATGTGAAGTAATTTAAGTCCTTATATGATGTTCAATCCTGTAGCGTGAGGAGTTGGTCCATTAGTTTGGGGTCGGCCTGAGTTCAGTGAGCCCAGGCTGAGCACCGTGTATGTCACTGGCGGTGTGTGTCCGAAGCAGAGCAGGCGCTGGGCTGTCGCTGCCTCCTTTAAAGCTGTTGGCATACCTCACTCTGAGTCCTACAACTAAAGAGGGCACCATTGGTGCTTCATGCCCAAACAGTTGTTTGCCTGCTGAAAGTCGTCCCATGTTCTCTCCAGCATGTCGGTATCCACAGGGTAGAACACCCTTTGTTTCCATAACTGTCTTCTCTTCCCTAGTACCACATGAACCTCCACTATGTGTAATGCAATAGGAACCAGGACTCCGTGTGTTTAGGGTACTGGTAAAAACAGAATCAAATTATTTATAATTTGTTACAATTTTGTGTTTATTGTATTTTCTCAGTCTTTCCCTTCTTTTTCCTTTATAGCTTTTTTTTACCACACTGTGTCTTTCAAAATGTAAATAGTAAGTTACTCTAGCTCACATAGATATGTTCCTCTAAGTAGTCTCCTTTAGGCATATTCCTGTAGTTTTGGTTTTCAGGAAGAAACATTATCTAGAAAATAAAGTTAATGATAAATATATAAAATGTTTACTCTTTAGGGTGTCCTGGGAGTTGTATTTCATACAGAGTGACAGTGATTCATGGCTTCTCTTCATTTTGATTCCCTCTGTACATGCCTTTGGGGTGGCTTGCTTTGCCCACAATGCTGTGTCATTTGTTTCCCTTTGATTTTCATGACTGACATCTTGCTTTTGGCATATTTCCTTCTGCTGGACTATTAAAAAAAAAAAAGAAAGGAATGTGCAGATGTGGGGAAAAGATAATCTTGTGAAGACCTGACTAATAATAATAGTAATAAAAGAACAGAAGGGAGATTTACTTTTACTGGTACATGAAGAATTAAAAAATCTGTGTTAGCCATGTTGGCATTGAGCAGAAAATTGAAGTATGTGTAACACCATCTTTCAGTTAAAGGATGATCAATTACAGATAACATCTAAGAACCAACAATTTGATTTCAGCCAGTCTAGGCAGGTAGTGATGTCAGCTGTTGCTTTCTCTTATAAATTCCGGAGAGATGTATAAAGTAATTCACCATTTATAAAAACAATAAAGTGGATGCTTCAGTCGGCATTTTATCATTGTACTACAAGAAGCAGTAAAAGGAGAGCTCAAGAATTTAAAATCCATAAAAAGAAACATTTTAACACATTGAGTAATTGAATTTCTTATTGCCAAACTATATTTTTGTATTAAAAATCCAGGTAAGGCTAGATATAAACACATACCATGTATCCCCAGAAATGCTTGTTAATAACTTGTAAAATATAAGAGAGGGTTTTTGTTGTTTATTTGTTGGTTGGGTTTTTTTTTTTACCCATGAGATAAATAATCACATTTTCAGGCTTACAGCAGTTCTAACGGTCTTCAGAAATGAAAAAGGTATTGGTGTGGGCAGGGGGAGGAAATTTCCCAGTTTGGGATGCAGTCCCATTATGGAGTCTTGTGCATTTTTCTGGAAAGCATCCAGTAATAGATGCTGGCTCAGAAAGCAAGGGGACAGGTCTCCCTCCTTAGGGAAGCTTTTTAGCTCCTGTATCTTTAGCTTTTCTGTAACATGTGATTACTGCAGCTCCATAATGAAAGGGAGGAAAAAGAGGAATAAAAGCTAAATTGTAAAAAAAATTACAAAGTTCTTACTGTTGTTCATGAAATTTCATACTAATTTATTACAGTCTTAGAATGGGTCAACTGAATGCTCCATACCAATCTGTGAGTAAGGGTTCTCAGTAAGTTTTTGGATAAATGAGGACACCTCCGTGTGCTCTGGTGTCTAAGGACTGAGTCACAGTGTGTGGGGAGGCTGAGTGCACAGCGTGCTGTGTTACATGTGGCATGGGAGTGCATCACTCCAAACTTCACGTGCTGATTGGATTTTCCTTGGAATGGCATGGGAGTGCATCATGTGTCATGGGAGTGCATCACTCCAAACTTCACGGGCTGATTGGATTTTCCTTGGAATGGCCTTCATGCATTGCAGCCTTCAAGTCTGAGGAAGTGGCTCAGCTTTATAAAACAGGCTGTAAGCAGCATTTAACTTGAGCCCTTTTATTCAGGTAATTGAGTGCCGTCCAGCTTGCACTGGGATGTGTGTGTGGACCCTTCTGTGCTCTTCTGGCCCGCCAGGCAGCTGTAGCAGCAGTCTGGAGTCAGCCCTGGCTGCTGGACCTCCCGAAGCCATGGGCCCACACGGCCCTTCCTTGCAGGCTCTGCGGTCCCCTTGAAGCCGTTCCCGGTGGATGCTCGTCCCGGGAGGCTGTCCCTGCCTGCCGGGCCCCAGAGCGCAGCCCCTGGCAGCCGCCGGCTTGCCGCCCACCCTGGCTGCAGCGTGCTGGGCTGCGCGGGGCTAGCGGCCCTGCAGTGGGCTGCTGTGCCCTGTGTCCTGCCAGGGCACACCTGCCTGGCTGGGGACTGAGGCTGCAGAGAGCTTCCCCTCTGCTGATCGCTGCCTTTCACTTGGCCTTCTTTCACACCGTTATTTTTCCCTTGGGTTTTCTGCTTCTCAGCCTGTGCTAGGCACCACAGTGCCTCCTACTGATGCCCAAGTTTTTAGTGATTTTTAGCACCTTTATGTCCCATGTAGGTTATTCCTCTAACTCTGCTTTAGCACTTGCTAATTTGTCAATAATAGTAGTCTCCAGAATGGCAATCAGTGAACAGAAGAAGGTTGCACTGTGTGATGGAGCAGCCGGGCTTCCCTTAAACCTGCTTGTCTCCACACACACCCCCGATCCCCCACTTGTTTTCAGCTACATATCAGTCTGCAGGTAAAGGAAGTGTAAATTGCTTTATGTGGGCACTACTGACAAGTCTCTATTTGGTGCCAATTCTCAGCTTTTTTGCTTTTAAGAATTCACTGAACGTGCTGTTCAGAATTACTTGCACTCTAGGATTGCTAAAAACACAGCAAATCATACTAACATATCTGTCTTTTCTGTGACCCTTGAATCCCTTCAGACATTACATTATGGACATGTAGGTGAAGGGCTTCTGTTATGTTCTCCCGTTGCTTTTGTTAGTACTACTTAAAAGTTGAAACCAGAAGCCCTAGAGTTCTCAAAAACAGAAGGCATATTGCAAGGCAAAGTCTCTAACTCAGTGTTTCTATGACACATTTACTGTTCTGCCATATAAAAACTAAGTAGATGCTGCAAAGGCTTTTAAATTAAGCTGTGAATTTCTTCATTGATTGGAGTGCATCTAGTCATTGAATTTTTTTCTTTACCTATTTCACTATCATTTTATTAATACTGATTAACACAAATGCTGCCACAAAATAAAGCCTTTCTAAGGTCATTTCGTCAAGCATTTAAAGACAGAGAAAGTTTAGGACACTCAGTATTTCCTCTGTTTCTATGTGAAGTGCTTTCTTAAGTCTGTAATCAAGGAATGAGGCAGCGACAGCAACCTCGTTTGTTATGATTACATTAACCTGAGCTTTGCTTGTTTCTTGAAAAAGCTGTTGTGCATGTTGGTATCATAGCACCAGTTTCGGCTTGAAGAAAAAGGTTGGGTAAAACTTAGAGAGAACTAATAATATATCTTCTCTCAGGAGAAATGTGTTTGAAAATATCAAGCATTCATACAACCTGTTTCCTTCAAAAAGCGAAACACTTCATGTGTAGCAGTGTTCGTTTATGTGACTCTAAAGGTAATACTCTCCTTGAGACTGTTAGCAATGTCCAGTTGCTCATCACTGGCAAAGGTAGAGGAAGCAGCCCCATTCTCATCACTGGTGTGGGCTTTACAGAGGCACAGAGTGAGCCAGCTATTGCCCATCACTTTGTCAGGTCTGTAAATTATGTGCCATTCCCTCCAAGTCTGAATGGGGATATCTGCTGAACTAGGTTTAACTTGATGTTATTTTTAGAGCAAATTACATTGATTGCATACTATTTCAAAGGCCCCAAGTAATGAAGTACACAATTAAATGTATCTGACTAGTTTAAATTCTCTGTGTGGTTTTTGGTATAAAAACTTAACCATTTGTTTTCCAGACTCTTCTGGCAAAGATTTTGGTCCTACTTTGGGATTGAAGAAGTCCAGTTCTCTTGAGAGTCTTCAGACTGCTGTGGCTGAAGTGAGGAAGAATGAACTCCCTTTTCACAGACCCAGGCCTCACGTGGTGCGGGGTCGGGGTTGCAATGAGAGCTTCCGAGCTGCCATTGACAAGTCTTACGATGGACCTGAGGATGGAGAAGAGGGTATGTTGCTGATGGCACTGACTGAGGGAGCCACCTGCACTTAGCTCTGCTGAGGGCCAGCTCAATAGAGCACCATGAGCAAGTGATTTGTCCAATTGAAGCTGATCACATTTTAAAAGCTGTTCACATCTTCCATTGAATAGAGCTGTCTTTGCAGTACCCCATCCAACCTTGACTGGGTTTAGTGTAAAGTCTTTCACTGATCTCCTTTGGGGCAGGGGTGGGTTGGAGGATTTAGAACTCAATCCTTAAATAATTATGGTTTTCAACTTCAAGAAGCAGCTGCTTTCTTCAGATTACATTAAAAATTATCTCTCTTGTTTTACAATTCCCCCTTTTCCAGCCAGGAAATTTGTTTCATGTTGTAGATAAGGCAGAGTGTATTGATAGCACCCTGCTGCTCATTCTGTCACTATGGGTTTTATAGACCCCAGTCTGGAAATACATCTCCTTTAGTATGGAGCGTAAAACTGTGCTTGGATCCTGAGCCCCCCAGCAGAAAGAACATGGCTCTTTTCCAGCCAGACAGAACATTTTATCCATTTCTTGTTCAGCCACTAAAATAGAAAGATTCCAGGGAGTGAATGAAGTAATTTTGTTACACAGGTTGATTATGCCAGTCACCAGAATCTCTTGTTGAAGTAAGCTCTCTGTTTGAAACCCAGCACGTGGTTTTCTTGAGCTGATGAAGGTTAACAAGCTAGATTTCAAATAGTACAGTGCTTTACTGTATCACCACTTTTATATCAGGAACAATAACTAGAAAACAATTCATTAAAATAATTCTGTGTTTAATTTACAATACAAATCTGTTTGAATCCACTAGATCTGTTTAGTCTGCTTTTTAAATTATTCAATTAAATAAGTAAGTGTTGTGAGTCATTTGAGCTCTTTGAAGACACTCTCACTGTGTTTCACATGTTTGCATTTCAGTGGCCCGTAGCCATCCTCACTGCTTCTTTTTCATTTGGTGCAGATGGTGGCTCTGATAAGAGCTCTCACTGTGGTCAAGAAGCTCAAAATGTGGAATCTGCCCCCCCAGGGAACCCTGAAATAGAAGATGCAGAAATCAAAGCAAAAAAAGACAAAAAACGTAGGGAGAAAGAGAAGAAAAAGGGCAAATCTAAAATCAAAGAGAAGAAAAAGAAGGAAGAAAATGAAGATCCAGAAAAGAAAAAGAAGAAAGGCTTTGGTGTCATGTTGAGGTATGACATTTTACAAAGCAAAACAGCCACCCATTCTCGTTATAAGATAGGAAACAGCCGATGCTCTCATAAAGTGGTGGAAAAATTATTTCACTTGGACTCAAATAATGTTTATGTTATTGAAAAAGAAAGCAGTTTATACTTTTACACCAAACTTGTAACTGCGGCAGAAGACATTTGGCAGACAAAATGTCTTTTTGTGCCTTTGAAATGCATTCCCATATGTCATAAAAGTTTCAAGGTTTTAGGCTTAAAGCAAGCATGTATCGGTGGGGAAGGATTTGTGGAGAGTATTTCTAAGTAATACAAATCCTGCTCCCACAGTCAGACCTTTGCCTTCTCTTCCCTTGCTTATCTTCCCTCACAAGCTGCAGGGAGAGCAGAATTGCTTGTGTTACTGCAAAAGGTCTACTAACATTTGCAGTTGCTGAAAGCCACTACCTATGATAAAATCTTTGCTTCATGGCTTCCGCCATTGCCGGCAGTGAACAAAAGTTCAGTGTCCTCCCTGCCCAGCATGCAAGTGTTTGGATTTCTGCTGTGACTATTTGTTCTGTGGCTCTATATACTTTGGAGTCATCAGAGTTCTTCAGGCCATTTCCTTGCTCTTGCTGGAGCCTTTGGTGCTGTAGGCACTGGTTGCTAGCACCCTTCCCTCTGGTACCTGTTGACTCGGTCGAGGATTTAAGTGTTTCAGTTTAAGTAGCTCTTTGCATTTGATACAGGGTACCTGATGAAATTTTTTGGTCACGTGGAGGAAATTAAACTGAAGGACGCACATAAGTAACCGTGTGGTTGCTTATGGCAATGAGCACTTAATGTTGGCTTTAGGATGCTATTGGTGTTTCTTGTCATGCAGAGTTGTAGACAGGACACATATATACAAAAACATTGCTTAGACAAGGATACATTTAACTAGTAATCTAAGAAATACAGCTGCACAATCATTCACCGATCATGGTCTTCATTAGGACACATAATGTGTGAACCTGCCTTACAACTTTCTATCACTATGTTCCCTGGAGTAAAATTACTTGTGTTATTAAACATGGAAGGTTTTAGCTGACTTTCTTCCATGTATCAGCAATTGCCCTGTCAACTTTTGAACACTGTGGAGGCACTGTCAAAAATATGCAGGCATGCCTGTGTGCCAGATTTGCATGATGTCAACAATTGTTAGTGCTCATAAGATGTACCTGGCTATACCAGTCTGCTTTCAAATGGACTCTTCAGGAACAGACGAGGCATGTACACACATCTGTGCACTGTGTGTGCATTTGTGTTCAAAATGTTTAAAGAAATAGGATTTAATATGGAAGAGTAGTCAAAAACTGAATAATTAGGAGAGCGACTTCAAAAACTCTCGTGTGTCTTAAGCTTTATATCTCTTTTCATTCTTTTTAGCTCTTTGGCATGAGTAGGAAAGAGGAGAGGAGTGGCACAGAGGTCTGACAAAAGGATAAGTACTGTTTCATGAATCAAAGATGCATAGCAGATTCAGAGTTTGAATTGTAAAGTCTTACAGGGATATTATACCTGAGCCAGAAAGAACGTGGGATGACATCAGAATCCAAAACAAGCTGTCATAGTTGACAGAAACTCTCATAATGGTCAATATGCAAAGCTGGGAACAACAGGTTAACAATTGTATCAATTCCCTCTTTCAGAATATATTCCACATTTTGGTAGTACACAAGGTTTATACATCTGCTCTTTCCATAAGCTTGTCTTTGGTTTAGATTGATAGTCTTCCCAGCTGACAATGTTAATAATATTTATCTGCATGGCAGCACAGAATGGGAATTTCTATCCCACACCACTGTAAATCTCTACAAAACAACCAAGATGGAAGCAACATGTTATAATAAACAGAGAAGGAGAAGTAGGTAAGAACTAACAGTTCAGCTGGGAGGTTTTTAGAAGTTCTGAGTCCTTGTTGGTATTTCTTTCCAGAATTTATAAAACTTGAAAAGAAATTCCTTCCTGAAAAGGTGAAGGTATTAGGAAATCCTAGCCATGGTAAGAAGTGAAAGAAGGGTGCAGACCTGTAAAGCAGAGCTTTAACAAGCAACCAGTGTAAGTTTACAAAAGAATTGAGACCGTACGTCCTGGGCAAGATGAGCAAATCCAGGCTGGTATTTTTTCAGACAGAAACTGGCACGTATGACATGAAAAACAAAACCAATTGTTCTGAATGTTTTTGAAAGAAATAATAGAGAACTAATAGTGGAATTTAGAGCAGGTCAAAAACCAACTAAATATTAGATTCAAGAGGTATTTTTTCAAACGGGAGTCTTGTACTGATGTGAAGGGTGAGGAGTGTCAGGGGGATGGGGGAGGACATTTGAATGATAAGTATTTTAGCAACACGGATGGGAGGAAACATCCAGAATTTTTTTATGATGCAGTGGGAATGAAATTGGCATGTTTTATTGGTAGAACATCTGTGGAAGGAAAGAGAGAAGTTTAAGATGACAAAAGTTGTGAGCTTCTGCAGCAGGCCGGTGGCTACTATTTCTTGATATCTTCAGAGAAAGAAGTAGAGAGAAGTATTTAGAAACTGAGATGAGCCCAGTTTTTGACATGATGAATTTAATTGGAAAGGGAACCTGCCACATAGGGGGCATTAGAAATGTAAACACTCTAGTGGAGCAGAAAGCTTGGTGGAGAAAGAAATCTGTAGTGTGCGTTTTGTAGGTATGGTGGTGGTTGTGCTGTGATCCCCCATGTGTGAGACCACCAAAAGGAGGAACAGAGCCCTTGTTGGACTGACAGGAGAGATAAAACCAAGGGAAAAAAGTTACAAAAGCAAGTGGCAGGGGTGAGAAGAGGAAATATATTCCTGGGACCAGGCAATGTCATGAATTTTTTCACCTAATCTGGTGACTGCAGCCATGTGACAAACCCTACTGGGAGCTGGAAGTCCTGCTCTGGTATGTCCATACTATTTGTGGTTCATGGGCAGCTTTGTTCAGAGCTATTTCAGCTGTGCCTGCATGGTTCTGCTGTGCTGTGGGATGCATCCAAACAGAAAAACAGACTTGCTGAACCCATGTCAAAATTGGCTTGAGATAAGTAGGAATTGAGCATCTGTGGTGAAAGCTCCAGGACCAGAAGGACAATGAAAAAGAGATCTTGCCAGAAAGCTGAGTGCTAATTAAGACACATGCATTTTCTGATGAATGACATGGGGTCAGGTGTAAAGGACAAAGGAAAGTAGAATTTGAGGCTAAAACAGCTGCTGGAAATGTCCTACTTGACTGCAGTGGGATTTTTGGGTTATATTTGCTGTTAACATACAGCTGTAAGTTTTACCTCGATAGTGGCCATGTGAATTGGCTGGCTTCTGCTTTATAATCAATAACAAAGCATTTCAAGATATTAAAACCAAATCCAAGTATTCAGCTCTAGTGCAAGAATTGTTGAGCTTTAGGCTTTTGCATCTGAGATTTTTGAACATATTGGAATTGCTACTGCATTGGTTTTTTGCCTTTTTTTTTTAATTTAACAACAGAAAATAGCAAAGCTGTTAGCAGTTGCTAACAGATTTCACTTAGTGCCTCATCTGTTGCTCAGCTGCTATTTACTTGTAGTTCCTGGTCTTTTTTTACACATACAAAAAGAAGAATGATTGCTTTCCTGCTAAGCTTTTCCTTGATTGAAGCTTTATTTAGGTGACTGTGATTCAGGGAGACCATCAAGAAATCATGCTTTTATTTTTGTAATCATTGTTTTTTTAAAAGACCTGTTTTTTCACTCAGTATTAACTGAAACTCTTGGTTGCAGCTTATTAATGGATTTGTCATTTGGGCAAAGTAGGTTAATGTACTGGAGGTTTGAAATGCTGATGACACTGGTTAATGTCTCTGTAATCCAAAGTACTCTTTCACCGTGGTGCTGAAGTGCACAGTTTTGTTTCCTTGGTTGGTTCTGATGCATATATTGCCTGCCTTAGTTCTGAAGGTGTATATGGGCTGTCCAAAGAACAGCAGAAGTTGAGTCATAACTGGTTTTGTGTAACACTGGCCAAGAAGCATTATATTTTACTTTCTGATGTTTTCTGGCACATCGTGCTGTCATTGTTCACTAATAACCCACCACTAGACAACAGACAGAGCAGTAAATTGATGCTGTGTATCAAGAAGACAAGTACATTAAATACTTTCATTACTGGAGCTGTGACTAAATGTTTACTTCAGTCTCAGGGAAAGGCTAGTGTCTAGCATCTACACTGAATCTTGTTCAGAACAGAAATAATACTGAGTTCTGTGCAGATACGTAAGTGCAGCAAGATTGCACAATGCCACATTTGATTCTTGGCTCATCCCTTTTCTCACGTTGAGCTGACTGATTTTTTTCCAGGCGCCGTGAGTCTTAGAAGACTGCTGGACAATGAGCAAATGAGCTTCCCTGTACTTCTTTTGGAGGGTGTTCAGTATTTTCAGAAGAAACACTGTAGTGAAACAGCATATTTGTGCCTTTAAAAAAAGGTAATGTGTAGTGTCTTGGTTAAGAACTGGCAACAGCTTTGTGAGGAGGGCTCTTTTAGGCTGTTTGAAAGGAGTAATTAACCCATTGGTGCAGGGTGTTAGAAATCCCTGATGCTGAACATTAATGCAAAATGTATTGTCACTTAGGACCAAGGATGCAAAGCTGATCTAAGCAAGAGGTTTATAAAATAAATTTAAAAATTATTCCTCAGTTTGCTAGACGATGAACTCCAGATTTTGAATTTGTGGTCTGTAGTTATTGAATTGCCATGTTTTGAAAAACTATCAAAATATTCTCTTCTAATAAAGGCAGACTTTATGTTTCTAAATTAAGTTGGCAGAAGACTGAACCTTTAAATCACCAGGGAAATGACCTCTGCCATGCAGTGCAGTTCTGTATCCTAATCCCACAGCAGTTGTTACAGTGCTGGAGCATAATAAACATAAGTCTATGGCTCTCTCTACCTTTTCCAGATAGTGATTGTAAAAATTCTGGGCAGCCCTTTCAGTTTTATGGATATGAAGGTAAGATAGCTAATGGACTGCAGCCACACCAATGGCATTTTAATAGGTAGCTCCCCCAGGCAGAGACCAGGAGGCTGAAGTCACATTTTTTTTGTGTGTGGCATAAAAATCTAAGAGCAAGTATGTCATTGGTGACTCAGAGTAAAGAGTTGTGCTGAACTGGAGTGCAGTGGGAGAGCACTCTCTCATTCAGTCTTCACTTCTAGGCTGGACTCTGGAAGAAAAACCTTTTTCCTTCCAACCTTCTTCATATAAAGCAGTGCTTGTCAACTTGGCTGTTTCACTAGAAAATATTTTAAAAATTAGTCTAGGTGAGAAAATGTTTATCCTCCAGCAGTATTGTACTTCAACCATGACTTGCATATTTGTGCATGTATACGTATAACTGCGAGCCCAGGAAGCAGGAATATGTATGTGTGTATTAGTCAGATTTGCTTTTTGCTCTTCAGAAAGAGTGCAATTTTCCACATAATAGTTCATCTTAAATTATTTACCTTCCATTTCACAATATGAGCCATGAATATTTTATTTTTTGTCCCTTTAATTTGCCAATTTTCCTTTGAGCTAAGTGCCTTAGTGATTTAATTTTTCATTCTAGTTGGAAGACAGAAATGACCCTTTTTTCATTACTACTATTACAGGCCTTGTGCTCAGAATGATACTTTTTACAACCAGCACTGTTGAGCCTGTAATGGTATTGCAGAGCAGATAGCATAATATACCGATATTGACTTCCATTAAGTATGGCACTATGATAACTTATGGAGAAATTTTTTTTCCTACTCTGTTGCCCTTAGAAGTTGAGCGTTGTAGAAGAAAAGGTAGCAGTATATGAAGAGGGAGCAAATAATAAAGAAGTGACTTGTTGGAGAGAAGTGGTGTATAACTTTTTTATGTATTTATCTGTGTATGATGCTGGAAATCAATATGAACATTGACAGATAAAAAAACCCACAATGAGATTAAATTATGTTTTAATTAGGCTAAAGTTATTTTAGATTTTTTGTCCTCAGTTGCAAAATTATCTGAGATGGATCATGTGTATCTGAAAGACAGCATCAGTTAATGAGGCAGATGAGTTATTTAGAGGCCTTGATTTCTTTTTTGCATAATAAAATTCCCCCTTTTCATTTAGGTAAATTGGTAAATAAAACTCCACTTTCCTTTAAAGAGCATAAGAACATGAGAGAGAGGATATATCTAGTCAATTTAATCTATCTCAAATTTTTCAAGTATTTTAAACTAGAAACATCAAATATTTCATTTAACATGTATGACTTTTTCTGTTCTTCCACCATACTAATTCCTCCTTGGCTGCATTCATAGCCAGAATAAAGCAGAGAAAATAAGGGGGTTTTGTACTAAAAATGATCATGCAGACTGCCTACTAAAGGCTGATTTGTTTAATTAAGCATCTGTTCTCCCCTTAATATGCATGCATAAATCTCATTAACGTTAGATGTATGCAAGTGCAGTGAAGAATAGACCCCTCACTCTCATTACTGAACTTGGATAACAAGATTTATATTTACTTAACAGATCAGAGCAGAAAGTTCCCTCTGACTATTTAAAAGGACTCGAAATTACAAACTGTTTGCAAGGAGCATGCTTTTTGTGAAAAACTTGCATGTTCACTTCAAGTTGAAATATCATTATTCAAGTCATTACTAAGCAAAAAAAAAAAAAAAAAAAAAAAA